>JAJEKV010000037.1:12569324-12628776 GCA_021234155.1 Isoetes taiwanensis
GATTACCTCCGGTCAAGTAGTAGTTCAAGACTTCAGCGGACCGACCCAAAGGAGAGGGCAGAGCCTAGCCTTAACAACCCTGAGACCACTCAAGAGCAGCTTCGAAGGAGATATGTGCAATGGATATGACACATTTCTAGGCATAGAGGAGGCATCCATAGCGAAGCAAAGTCAGAAAACCTTGAGGAGTCCTTTCGAAATTCAATGGTAGAAATGAGCGGTGTCACAGAGCTGATCGCTATCTCCGAGCTTCGAAGACATGCAAAAGAATGCCAGAAGCTTTACCCAACAACCCAGAGTGCGTAATCAAGCAGCGATCAATAACTACACATTTTTCAACCTTGTAATGACCTGCGCATGTAGGGGCCCATTTGGCAGTCACGACCTCCACATAGCCAATTAAACATTGAGGAGGGGCATTTTTTTCAACTCAAAGGTTCACATCCCGAGGAGCGTTCTCCATGACTTGGGATGTCGCGACCTCGGATCACATACGAAGGTCAACTATAGTACTTAACATGTTAAGGAGCCAGGGAGTCCAAGCGAGCGAGGGAAGATGCGGCAAATCGAAGAATCAACATGATTGGAGGAGGGGAAAATCCCTAAAGGAATTATAAACATTTAAGCATATGCTCTTACATGGAGTTAGAAAGTGGATGAATTAAAATGCAATATAATTATATATATATATCTATCATAAGTATCGAGGAATTAACTCACACATAGTACAAAACATGAGTTTAGGATCATGTTTAGAGTTTTAACATTGCATCAAACTCCATCAACCGGCCAAGGATGAAGCAAAGAACCACAGGTATAGCAAAAGAGCAAGTGTTCAAATGGAAAAGCAAATATAAAGAGAGCGACGAGCCCAAGCCAAGCTTCAACTCCGGACATTTTGAAGGCGGCCTCAATCAAGTAGAGATGCGGCTCATCGGCGTATCAAGATGAGAGATACTTGCCAGGTCATGTCAAGATCCTTAACATTGCCTGCACCACATCTAGGCTTGCACAGCGACATCGCCGGGATGCAACTCACCTCTTGTATTGCTGACAACACACTAATGACCGCGAATGTCCTCAACGATAGAAAGAGGAGCGACCGGACATCTTCAAAAGCTATGACCACGATCTCAAGCCAACATATATCGAGTGTGAACAGCATCAATGAGACGAGGAGGCAACCTCGGCTGACCATAATCTGCCTTGTGGTGATGTTTTATGCTTATCGTCTGGAGATGGAGATACACTTACTTAAGAAAGCGCCACAACAATGGTTGCATGGCTATGCTCGATCAAAACTAGGTGATGGCTTAAATTAGTATACCAACAATTAGAGAAGAAGCCAAAGTTATCTTTGACCACGAGGGACCTCAAGCCGAGATAGAAACATTCAACACCTTAATGACAAAGGATAGTAATCAAAGCTTTTTAGCTACAAAAGAGGCTCAAGACAATAGTCGGGGCTATTCAAAGAGACAAAAGTGAATCCGGCTTCAACTCAAGGGTCAAGCTCACCTTGGAATATAAGGATACATCACCCCCGTGACAAACCTATAATGGAGGAGAGTCAGGCTTTAATGGGAAGATACACATGTATTGAGGGACAATGGCCATAAACGAGAAGATGAAGGAATGTTAGTACTTCCACGAGCTCCTTAAGATGCAACATGAGGTTCAAAGCGTGGAGTGTGATCAAGTGCAACTAGAAGGTACCCTGAAGACTAGAAAGTGACATAGCAGTATAGCGTGATAGCACGTCTAAGCCATCAAATCGAGAGATCAAAGCAATTAAGATGAAGCTCGATGGAGAAGTGGCTAAGAGGGCAAAAGCCCAAAAGTCACGTGAATCAGCTAGAAACCTCACCAAGCTCTGACAACTTGCATGCAACCGGACCCAAGGATGCATAACCCATGAGGACCAAGGATCGGCTGATTCGAAGGCAATGATGAAGAACAACTCCTTATGAGTGCAAAGGAATTGCGCTTTCAACTTCCAGAGGCGCCTCAAAGATTTACCGGAGACATTGTGAAGGGAAGCGATTATTGCCCAAGAACAAGATTAAGAAGCGAGGCAGGAGCCCAGAAGCATCAGCGACCATCACATCCTTAGTTAGCATGTGAAGCGAGCGGGTTGTACCACGATATGAACATTGGAGAGGCGCAAACATATCAAAGAGAGTCTGCACACCAATCCCGAGCACGGTGGCGATACAAATAAGAGGATATAGATCTTCAACACCAATGCACTAGGAGGAACGCCGACAACAATGCCATGGGTACATGTGCACCTGAGACCAAGGAGGCCTCTGCTTTAGTAGTATTTGTAATCATAATGCGTAAGCTATATGCATTGCATGCATATTTCCCCTTGTTATTCCCTCTCTCTCTCCTGATATATGAGATCAAAAGAAAGAGATGCGGACAATTGGAAAGTGAAGCGAAACAACATCCTCAACACTTGTTTGTCAACATGCTACGGGACTCGAGAAGGATGGGTTGGCACAACAATATCATACCTAAAAGGTATCCTTCAGCCACAAGATAGAAGAATTCAAGGGGAGGATGTTTGTCAACAGAGGCTCCTGCTCCCGGGGCTTTTTGGGAGGTAACATAGAAGAGATTTCAAGTGGTATGATGGGAAGTCTCTAATGAAGAAAGTTGACCTCCTACATTGAGGAGGAGCTGAGTCTAAGCAACTCAAACAACGTTACTAGCACTTCAAGAAGAATAGAATAGAATAGAATAGGTTTTTAGCGTCCCTGCGAGGAGACCAATTGGCCTATAGGGACCCAAACAAAAAGGAAGCAAAGAAGCATACATCATTGTGATTAAAACCCCTACCGGCAACGAGTGGATGAGATGCTAGTAAGATTGAGGGAGCTACGATCATATAGTTGAGTATGATAGGCTTATGGATGATGACATCCATAATGGATTGGAAGGCATTCCATTTTCTCGCGGAAGGGATTGGCCCCAAGCTGAGCCAAGCATCAACCCATTGGGGAAGGAAATGCATAGGAGTAACTAAAATATACTACACCTGGCTGTTAACAGACATCCAATATATTGAAGCCACTTGGTGAGATTGATCACCTCGCTAAGAAGGAATCATTACTAGAATAATTGTTGACCATGTATAAAGCTAGTAATTCTCCAAGTCAATCCAATCGAATGAAAAGAAGTAATCTAACAAGTCCCGCCAACTTGTTATGATGATATCAATTCAATTGATAGAATATTCCAAGAGAGTAAATAACTGGAAGGGGGATCTCTAGAATATAAAATGGAATAATACATGGAAGGTATATCTAAAAATAAGAAGTACATTAATCACATAGCCTTTGAGACAAAAGAATTGCCATGATGATAAAACCTTTGTAATTTAGAATTGTTCTAAATAATCCAAAGAACTCCATCGCTTTAGGAATAGATATGTTAAACATGATGGCCGTGATCCATCATAAACGCTAAATATGCTAGTTAGCTAAGGCTAGTGAATTAATGCTGCTAGGATACAATCATATAGCCTCTTAAGGTAGATAGAATAGCCGGTGATGTTATGACAACATCAATTAAGGGATAGGATACATTGAGGTGTAGGGACCATTTTCTTATGAAGAAAGTGGGGCCTCAATCTTAGGACTCAACTCTACCTATATCTTAGGGGTATCGGCCATCAAATTAGTCGACTTCTTTTTAGAATATATAGTTCCTTCCGCAAGCAGCCAAAGCACATGGAGCCGGCATGGATAGGATGTTTAATGTCTATGTGTCCTTTGAAGCATGCAAGACCTGACGCTGCATAATCAATTGCACCCAAAGTGGGGAGCAAATTACTGGAAGCAATGCAACGCCGTCGCCTCCCAAATTAGTCGACACCGCTCAATGGGGATGTATTCTTAGCCTTAGCTGGTGCGACAACTAAGGTGGGGAGAGTGGGGTTTTGCATCTAAGTGTAGATAGAATGCATCATGGGAAAGCATAATTTTCTTACGCCATGATCAATTGCCTCGCGATTCATTGACTTAGGAATGAGCTAGTAGCCTAGCTCTATAAATTCCTCGCTAGAACCCTTATATCCACATAAATTATATAATCTTAAGTATACTATTATGCAGGCATCGATAGCACCTTACGAAGGCATGTATCATGTTTTGGTTATCTTGTCAGATAAATTATATGTTCATAATAACTCCAAGATAATAGATAGTTTTATTCTCAGGTAGATATCTTAGTATCGTAGGATAAAGTAAGATAATAATTACATAAAATCTTAGTTAAACTCTTTCTCGCGAAGGATGTAATTCCTTCCAAAGGCATTCCAAGTAACCTCTCATAAGGTCCTCGGACAAATATAATAAGAATTTGTCTATCTTCATAAGTATAGCAACTATAAAGTATATACATGTAAGGTTGATTACATCAATTAACCAAGTAGCGAAGCCAGAAGTCACACTAAACCATCATAAACCCTAACCATATGGATAAATTAAAATATTTTCAAAATAAGCATTGCCCCCTATTAATGGCATGGATGACATATCTAAAGGCCATAAAGTTACCATATAACAATTAGTTAAATATAATAATTATTGGAAGCAATATATCCAATCACTACTATAATGTTAATATAAAAATATTACCGTAAGGTAATTAACATAATTGAATGCATTAAGGGAAGTCCGCAGGGATCAAGCGCAGGATCCAAGATAATGCATTCAAGACGCTAACTAACCATGTGTCCAACGTGAGAAGTATTCCAAAGCAGCCAGATGCTACGACATGCAAATGTGCTTGGTGGAGGAAAATACAAGGATATCTTCTAGCGTACAAAAGTTTCTAAGTGTAAGAGCATAGCCACAAGCTCAAGATCGGCAATTAGGGGGACAATGTTTAATGACAGCTCAAGATCACCAATTAGGGGAACAATGTTTAGCTAAAGCTCAAGATCGGCAATTGCAAGAAGCTTGCTCCAAGGTGGCCGGACTCGCCAGCTAATTTGAAGATCCATAATGTTTTCTGGCCCCTAAAAACACACCTCCTAATCCGTGAGGGAAGTATTGGAGACCCCGAGTTAATACCGAAAATGATGGACGATCAACTTGAGATTGTTCCGCAGAAGTTTCTTCCTGACGTGGCCTATAAGAAGACAAGAAGATCCCACCCTCCAATACCTAGTGAGCCTGGATCTACTTACCTCGCGGGAAGACGCTTACATTAAGCACTATAATCAGATTTGAGAAGCAAGACTTCCAATTCATGGAGCAATGCAAGGGTCACTTTAGTCACCTGGCGAAGTCAACACCGAACCGAGTAGGGTGGAGTGAGTGGAAGGTGGGGATTAAAAGTCTACTGACCCCACGAAGTAGACGGTTTCTATAGAGATAAGAGAGGTCATCCGGTAATGCATTGGATAGCACTCTTAATGCCTACTACCGAAGGACGCCATCCTTCATGCCCAACACGAAGGACGCCACCCTTCACCAAAGCAAACAAAGGCATGAGTGATCATCTTAGGGCATGATAGGGGGTCAGTTTCCACGCCAAGATGGAAGAAACATAATCTTCCTATGTCGAGATTAGCCTTGCATCCATATAAATTGTAATTAATGGGTGGTTCCCCAACAACCAACTTTAAAAATAATTAAATGTATAATCGGGACGTAGTAAGCCTATCCTCCCATCGATATAGGATCATATAGGTCGCGTACTCCGATAGCGAAAGCACTTCACTCACTCGGGAGGAAGGCTATCCTCCACGCCACTGCAGCATTAGACATCACATCCCTAGGCTATAGGGCTACTGCCTCCACTCTGCCACGAGCGGAAGCGGAAGCATCCTCTTCCTAGCCGTGAGATTAGTCTTATGGCCCATGAAGTTAAATTAATTGTAATTAAAAGCTGGGTGGTTCTCTAATAACCATCCTTATAATAAATAAATGTGTATTTACCATAGTTGACTCCAAGCAGCCAATACAATGATCTAAGGGACGTGGAGGGTCATATTGTAGCGACTTGGTAACACATAATTGTTTCTCATAGTAGTTGCAAGGAGACCAAATGGATTTTAAATTATAGAATTTTGAAACTAAGTGTTTATAATAATGTGCAAAACCTATAAAAATTTGTGAATAATGGGGATGATAAAGTAAGAAGGTGAAAGACTCCCTTTATCATAGCATGATATTAAACAATGATGTGTTATGAAAATTAAACTTTGGGGCTACCTTGAGGTAATTATATTGTAAAAATTATATATATTGAAATGTGAATGCGTAGATATGCAAGTTTCTGTGGGGAGAGATGCGATGTCGGTAATAACATCAATTCAAGGTGGGGAGAATATGACGCTCTAGCATAATATAATGATCCGGAACACGATATTATATCACACGCCACACGCATACGTCATCATGACAAGTACTTGAGAGTCGCAGCTGGCTGCACCTAGGGGGTAACCTCGGATGTTGTGCATGTTTAATAAACATATACAACTAAAACCCTTGCCATGTGGCAATAACCCATTGACCAAGTAACCTTAACCCTAAGAGTCTCCCATATAAGGGCTTTCCCCTTAAACCCTAAACCTTTCTTCTTCGTAGATTTAGAGTTTCGTTTCATCTTCCGGCCAAGCCAAGATCCTAGTTCGTGATTGCCGTGCATCGAAAAGCCGCGATTTGCACAACAACATCTTCCGTATAAAATGCCTCACCAACAAAAGCCATGGACGCATTCCCGAGGAGCCGGAGCGTAGCCGTATCAGTAAATGGTCATTCTCATATGCAAGCGGACTTTAGTCCTAAGAATGAGCTGGTTTAGAATGTTAGTTTAGTCTTAGAGGCCTTATAGATCCCGGTGATCACTAGCTCTAACGTAAGGAACCTAACTCCGATGTTTAGGTAGATAGATTAAGTAAGTTATTCTACATTTCAGCTTCTTTGATGATGATGGTGATTCCACCTGCAGCTCTCCTCAGAGATGGGCGTGAGACCCAAAGTCCTCCGAGTGATGATCCCATGCAACCTCCCGCCACTCCCACTAGCGCCCAGTACAGAGCCCTTCCCGGCCCGTTGTGGAGTGGCGGCTAGACCTGGCTATACAGGCGGAGGACTGGTCCATCGCATTGATCCTCCGTGCCTACCGGGATTCTTAGGTGGGGCCAGCGAATGGTTTGCCACCGGCAGGTGGATGCGCGGCAAGCTGAGTGCCCACACTCTCTGGGGCGGAGCGCTTTTCGTACCTTCGGCCTGCTTCCAAGCGCCAATACGCAAGAACACCGCAGTGAAAGGCCCCTTAGCCAGCCCTCAGATGATAAGCAATGTGCCTCCTGGAGGTGGAGAGGCATCTCCTCCCGCCTCATCGGGACTGGGAAAGATGCAAACGAAGTAAGAGCTATCTTTGCTGGGTGCAAACGCCCACCAAAAGCGTCCGGGCCCCAATGATTTTTCAACCCATTCTGCAGAGGGGCTTAATGGAGTGGATCACCCAACAGCCTATATTTCTTTATGCCACCAATCCATAAGGAATTCACCTTCAGATTGCATTTTGGAGACCAAGCTTGTTCTGTCATCCCTGCAGCGAGTCGAGCCCTGTAGAATTCCCTTGAGCTATGGTTTTTTATATTTGCAAGCGATGTTGTTATTGCAGATTCCAGAGGTGACTTCGGCCGATAACATGTCATGTAGTTTCATGGTTATTCATGCCTGCATGCCATAGGGTCAATTCCATATAAAGCAAAGACCATCCGCCTCTTCCTCGGGGTCCAGCCTAGGATTTAATATGCCAGGATGGCCCCTGCCTTTAAACTCCGCCTCTTCCGAAGGATGGGGAGCAATAGAGGGGCGAGGACGCATTTGACAAAAGTCATGAACGGAATAGATCCTGGGAATTACAAGGAGGCCATGTCAGTAATCCTCGGGTAATGCAATCCTTTTGCCAGATATTTAGATGAGGACCTCCTCAGTGGTTCGCCAATCCGAAACCCATGAGAAAAAAGGGAGGTGCGCTTTGTTTGTGTGTGTCTTGCAAAATTGTCAGTCACCTTGATGATGTGGAATGCTGATCAAGGCCAAGCAAACAGTTGCATAAGATTATTTCTTCAAGCTTTTATGGAGGAAATGCCCAATTTTGAGGTGCATAATAAAACATCTCATCAAGCAAGGGAAACAAACAGAATGCAACATTTCCACTACCCATCATTCGTGTGGATAATTGACTGGCGCTTGAAACATTCGAAATTTCGACATGCCAAACCACAAGCCCTATTTAGTGGGCATGTGCGGTGCAGCCCAGTTAGTGCTGCCGTACCTTTTAATCCATTCTCCGAAAGATCGGCCCATTTCGCAGAAACACGCCTTATTTAAACTCAATGCTTCATCGGCTAGCTGAATCCGAGGAAATGGAAGATCCTCTACGGCATTGCTCTTTATATGCATGAATGTTCAAGAACGCCAAAACAAATGTACCTCTCTAATATGGTTTAATATCCTTCAAAGCTTAAACTCATGACAAATCCACTCTCCTACTTGACTTTACCTGGCTAGGATAACATGTGAAAGATTAAGCTGCTACTCAATGCTCCCCATATAATTTGTCCCGACCGCGAGACCTCCTAATTAAAGTGGTAATTCGCTCTAGAGGCATTATTAACTTAGCCCATCATGCGGACATTCAATTTTGACAGTAAGAAAGGGGTGACTATGTACCAATCTTTGAAAGATTCCATACAAGATCTGGGGACCAATTCTTACTCATGAAAAATGTTTCAATCTTATATCTCTTTTTTAATTTGGTTCATATGGTTTGCAATGGCATCTCGACTGGCAGAGGTTTTCCAAATGACATGAGTTTTTGGGGTAAATCGCGGAGGGTATTTCCGGGTTGAAGATATAAGATGTAACCTAACTGGCCGGGCTAAGGGAAGCTCCGAGATATTGCCTGCAGGACAGACGTCATCATTAGGGTCATTTTATCGAAAAGTAATCATTACTTATCTCACACTGCATACTCTTTGTATTCATTAGTTTAATTTATTCCCTTTTCCACGAAAGAGATCCCACCGATTCATGGACATACCGGGCAGTGATGTTCTAAGCATCTACCACATTGAAGAAGAAGAAACGTGGTAAATGGAAATGAAGGAATATATTCATACGCGGAGCGATCAAGTATAATTGAACATTAATTTGTATTTAGTGAAAAACATTGGGAGATGAACTCATATGATTGACACGAAGGCATCGGCCATGGAACATCTTTGCACCGATTTAAAACATTGTGGATCTTGGTAAGCAAGAAGACATTTTCCTTTCTCCTCGGGTGGGCAAGAAAGACATTGTTCTTTCCCTCAAAACCTCATATTATACAAAAGAGGAAGCCCATATTGAGAAAAAAGTTCCAAAACAGCAATTACCCCCAATAACATCTATCTTTTACTGACAAAGACAATGGATCTTCTTTGACATTGCCATTGGCGACTTGTTGTTATGTGTACACAAAGGCTAGAAGCATGAGGCACGTAAAAGTGTTTTCTCGGATACTCCGTGCAAGATGTGGTATCGTGAGAGTGCAATGATTGCGGACATGATCATCATGGGAAAAGCAAGTTTGTAATAGAATGTTATAACAACATGGTCGTAGGAAAATAAAACCGATAGGGTCATGTTTTCAAGTATGCTAACAAGCATGTGGTGAGATAGGTGCCATAAGTCAAGGCCAGCATATCCATGAGCAAATAGTTGAAGATGGTAACGATTTTGAGATTGGTATAGGAAGTGCACTTATTAACATGTATTCAAAGTGTGGAAGCTTGTTAGAAGCATCCAAAGTCTTTAATGAATTGCCAAAAAACGTGAGTGGCTCTGAAAAGCCATGATCATCGGATGTACTTTAGCGTGAAGTCGGATTGGCTGCAAAGTGCTTTGAAAACATGAAAAATCATGGAATTCAACACAATGATGTTGCATTCCTTGGCATACTCACAACACCCAATGGTTTGGCAGATGAATGGTATGACAGGTCTATGAGTGAATACGATGGCTTAAACTTCAACCTACTTCACATCACATGCATAGTGGAACTTTTGAGCCATGCAAGATGTTTTGAAGAGCCAGAAGATTTTATTGCTTTTACCATGAAACTAATATTTGTTTGTGGGCATCTTTGCTCAATGCATGCAAGTAGGAAGAAGGATACCTGCATGCTCAAATTCGCTGCTCGAAAGTACTGGGACATTCTAGCAACAATGTCACCTACTGAAGCCTCAATCACCAATCAACACTAAGCAAGCACTAAGCACGTACATTTCAAGTGTCCAATTGTCTCCAAAGGAGTTTATGCTAAACAAAATTACAATTATATGCACATGTTTTTGTAAAGTCAGAGCGGAACCTTTTATTGCGACCTCTTTGTAAAAAATGTCACACATATAAGCTTATTGATGCTAAATTGGTAGTTTAGTTAAATAGTGGAACTAGAGTTTGCCTAATGAAAAGGGTCAAACAACAAATGGACATGCGCTTAACTGCTAGCCATTAATAGCAATCATCTTAAGGTTCTAGGTTCATTCCACAATCGCAAACTACAGATCATTTCTCCAAAATTCACAAGAAAATTATTGGTTTCTATTGCTTTGTTTCAGCCATTAATATATAAACGCTAGTTTGAATTCACAAAACTCCAATATAAACAACTAGTATACATAGTTGTTTGCGGCGCTTAAACAAACCCTTGTTGATTCAGCATATTCTAAAGCGAAGTGCTAAATATGCCTTTAGAATATACCGGCAACGGCCCAAACTCCGCCGCTACCAGAACCGGTGGTAGCCTATGTTGGTGGTCCGAAATTTAGCCTGGGTGATCCATTCTATAAGAGATCCGCGCTACGTTGGCGCAATACATCGCATTAATTTGTGATGTGACTTCTAAACTTTTCTCATTAGGGCCCGAATTTGGTGGATGCACAAGATCCCAGTGCCAAGCTAGCTCGAAGCTAAGCTTTGAAATATTATGAGCTCGCGGCACTTCCAATATTTCGTGAGGGTTTGATGTTTACAAAGATATTAATATCTCAGAATATTGTGCGGATTTTGAGTTGTGCGGATCTTAAATTCTCATTCAAGAATTTTTATTTTGAACATGTTTTCATGATAACTACCGTACTTTACATGGAAGATTTCAATAGGTCAAGATGCTTCAATCTAAATATAGTAAAATCTTTTTCCTCGGCATTTTCGTGGGCGTAATGTAAATGCTTTGTATTTTAAGTGGGTGGCTACGCGATGGTTTTTGAGGTCGCCATTGAAAGAAGGTTGAAAAGCTTAGGGATGAACATGAGAAACAAGCAGTAACCATTATTCTTTCCTATTATCATTATGCGAACTATTGAACCCATCAATTTTGCTCAGATTCTCCGGGTGAAATTTCTTTGCTGAAATCGCTAATGAACTCGCGGAGGAGGAAAGGATTTCAGGACCCCGGAAGCGGTAAAGGCAATCAAAATTGGAAAACCTGCGGAAGAATAATCAAAGGCCTACTGTATACCGTGGCCGCGAAAATGCCCAATCGTTGTTTATTCTAATTCATCTATTTATAAATTGTGGTAACTTTTTTCTTTTCTTCACCTCTCGCGGTTTTGTGCGCCTTAGTGATGTCTTCGCTTTGGCTATATTGTCACTACTACATTATTTTGTATTATATAATTTTGGGGAAGGGTTCCGCTCGCTTGAGGCTTACTTGTTTAATAAAACAGAGTACAATCTATATCGGGCGTAAGGCTCCTCACGAGAAGTTTTCCTGGGCTGAATCCCATCAGCCAGAAAACAACAAAACATAATTACTAAACAGCCGGATTACGCACCTAAAAAAATTTCCTCACTGATGTGGAAAGAATAAATACAAAGGAAAATTTGTGGATGTGGGCATTCTTCCTAAGACTTATTTTCTTTGAGAAGATTTGGACATCAGCATCGAATTGATCGGAGGTGCTAGTCAACCTGAATGAAAAGATTTTGGTCGATGGATCGTTGTCCAAAAAGGGTCAAGATCTGGCCGCAGAAATCTTATTGTGATCTGCCAGATAAAAACCCTCGATGAGGCTAAGCATTAGTGGGGCACGCGGGCGCATTCTTGAGACTTTGGCAAGATACAAGTCCTCGAATTGTCTGTAATTTTCGATACACTTTGCCTCCCTCTTCCTATGACCCTACCAGAATATAACCTCTATAATATTTTTCATCATTTAGAAGTCTAAATACAGAAAAAAATGTCAGGTTTCTTTTGACACTGCTTACACCCGCCATGTATATAATGGAATCTTTAAAGTGGTCATACATTGCACATCCGGCCAGCGAACTTAATTAAAGAAAACTTTGTAAAGTAGCCTATGTAATGTCTTAGAAGAATGTGAAAGTAGCATCACCCATAAACACGAAGCAAGCACCTTAAGCACTGGGTAATAATCTCACGCTAGTGATTCCATCCCATAGAATCTCTAACGCTCATGATTCTCCACAACACTACATCAAGGGTAAGTTTATATTTAGCCAAGATTGCGGATGATAATACTACAAACAAAGAAGCATGTAAAAATAAATTTGAATGGGAGCAGCAAGAAACTAATACCTTATAAACAAATTCTTTAAGCAAATAGAAAATAGTCAAGAAGAATATAATGGAGATATTCAATGGTTATTTTTGAACACATCTATTGTAGCAAGGTTACTTGCGGTTTCCCGCTGTCGGGTATAAGTTGGTTAGTCGTAAAATTAACAAATGTAAACGGCTCATGCAAGCACCTATGTGAGCCAACCGTAAAACATCGGGATAGAAGAGACTCTTCCTGTAAGATAAACTACGCTACCTTTGTAACATCCTCGAAAAGGCACATCACGCATTTTGTTCCTCATTTCCTAAAAGGACCATTTTATTAAGCAGGTACTCCATAGGTTATACACTCATTAGTTTAAAGGTTGTATCCACATAAGTTTTAATCTTACAACCGCATATCATAAGTGTATCGGGACAAAGTATTTTATTTAATAAAACAAGCAAGGCTCAAATATAGTATTCACACTTAATAAAACAATGCCCAAAGATTGTCGGCATATGTCAGCAATAAGGTCAATCTTCTATATTTGTAACCTACACCTTGATTAACCTTTGGATTAGTGAAAAAGCATTATGTTTTAACATTATGTTTTGTGTTGTTTGATCGCAAAGGTTAGATAGGAGGAGATCTCACATTTAAAGAAGATCTTAACCGAAGTTCTCGGGCAACTTGTAATTTACTATGCAAATTTAGTGGCCATCGTGACCTTCACTATGTTTAACAATATGTTTGTGTTGTAGTATGTTTGTGTTGTTTGTTACCGTAAGCAGATGTGAGGAGGTTCAAAAAGACACAACTCGAAATTTAGCAGCCTATAATCCCATATGCAAATTTAGTGGCCATCATGACCATGGGAGCCATTATCGTGACCATGGAGGCATTAAGCATTACTGTAAGATAGACGGTCTACGACTAAGGGAAAAAATACTCCAAATTCTTTACTTCATGAAGATGGGCAATACATTTACAAGAGAACATTTGCTCTATATTATTGCTCTATGGTTGATCTTGTTGAGTCTTTCACCCTCTATTTTGCAGTCATAATTCTACATTTCAGCTAGATAACATGTCCATGGCTCATGGAACCTCAAGCAGCTTAGTACAAAGATAGCCAACCAAGGTTAGTAACTTTGATGGTACACATCTAGTACCACAAAGAATTTCCATCATCGTGTACCACAAACAACCACAATGGATACAAATGCATTTACAACCTAGATTTGAAACTACTTTTAATACAACTCTTTTACTCCCTTGAATCATAAAACGCGTGGAACCTTAATGAAGTCTGAATCAGTTTGACTCTGCAGGTATCATTTATGTTTCATAAAGCTGGTAAAGCTTGACAGCTTTAAAGAATGCAGCAACCTTGCAAGAAGCAAAACACATAAAGACACAAACTATTTTCTGTTTATGGGTTGATCTTTTGAATTTGCATAGATAGAGTTCCTCCATATGAGTCTTTGGGCAAAATGCTCATATCAAGGTAATGACGATGTGGACAATGATGCACACTCCCAAGCCAAAAGCTTGCCATCTATCTCTTCAACCTCACTTATATATGAAACCACCGCCATTCTCACTTTCCAAGATCTGGAAGCAACTTCCCATTAGCACTATCTTTGGCCACCATTGCATGGGCCTCCAGACAACTTGTTGAAAAGATACATTGATCGAATGGAAGCTTCTCAAACATAAATGCCCCCTGCCTCACAAGATTCAAAAAAGAACTCCATATCCCCATTTCTGCGTTTGTTCCTCGCTTTCTTAGGTCCCTTTAACCAATACCTCAGTAACCCAATACCATGTTATTTGTGAGTTTTGATCTTCTGCAGAACAATTAAGAACCATCTAACCTGGAGAAGTTGTGGATTCTGCAATGAGCAGGAAGGAATAATCCTTTGTTCAATGCAATACCATTTGCAAAGCAGGAACCACGGAGCAATTTACTTCATATTATTTGTGAGATTTGATCTTCTGCAGAACAATGAAGAAATATCTAACCTGGCAGTTGTGGATCTCTTGCAATGAGCAGGAAGGAACAGTCCTTGTTCAATGGAAATGCCATTTGCAAAGAGGAGAATCTCAGGAGCAGCACACATTTTCCTGTATTTAAATTATACTGGAGTAGCCTTCAACATTATCTCTGGAGGACTGAATATTATTTAACTCCTGGAGATGGCTTTAACTTTGTGGTGGTCAAAGAAACAAAATTTGAAATATCAAACATACCTTGATAAACCAATGAGCCATTTTATAGTTCTTATGCACAACTGTAAATGGAATAAGGTTTACTACCAGCTTCCAAGAATGTATTTGCAGCAGCCGAACAGCTCAAACTACTTTGAGCTGTCTAATTCATCTGTCTCATAGCCTTCCTCTGCAAAACACTTCTACAGCAACGACCCGTAACAACTAATACAAACCTGTAAGTTGATCAATCCTTTCCATTTAGAGGAGTAAGTTATAAGATCAATAAATTTAGCAAAGCCAAGCCAAGCCGCTTCACCAGAATAGACAGTTCAATTTAAAACTTACTTTTCTCAAAAAATCTGGTCCATATATCCACGAAAAATCTAAGGACAAAACAACAGCATCAGGTATTTTGCCATAGCCATGGACGACAGGACGCAAATCCCTCAATAGGAAGCTCAAATAAAACCCTTCTGAAGCTTCTGCCCGATTCATGCAGCCATTGTGTGTGGCGGACAAATCCTGTAAAGCCTCTACGACCTGTTCCTACGGCCTCCTAAAGAATCCGATAGCCTCTTCCTAAATCGCTTATTTTTCAGAAAAGCCAAAAAGAAAACCGCGGGCAATCTGGGCCGTTCACCTGCTAGGTTAGGCGCGATGCACTACATACTTACGCCAAAACCTTATAATATAAGAATATAAGAAGATAAGATAGTAGATATTGAACCTTTTTGGGTTGCCCCTAGGGGGGCAAACCCTCGCTCATGTGGGTTTTGGGCATATTCTAAGCATATGCTAGAATGCTTAAAATATGCTGGAAACTGCTCCAAATCCATTGTCCTCAGAACCGGTATGTTGCTCTTTGTTATGGTCCAAAGACTACCTCGGTGTTCAACCGCAAACCTAAGATCCCTTCTATGGGGAGATCCGATAGCTCACATGGCGCAATACATGTAGGCTCGTAAGGCATTTCTAGATTTTTCTTGAATCGGCTTTGAACTTGTGGATGCACAAGATCCTAGTGCGAAATTTTGAAGCTAAGCTTTCAAATATTGGCGAGCTTTTTCGTGATTTCAAGAATCAGAATACAACTCCCTTTGTTTGTGGATGAAATGTTTGAAAATAGCTTGCTTTGGTTTCAAAGCAATAGAATTTGAAGCGAATCATATTTCTAACTAGGTTTTTTGTGATTCGTACCTTAAATACCTTATTTATTGTCCATTTTCATGATGCAGCAGCTTGAAAACTCCTATTTCTAACCCAACCATGTTGAGCCAGAGATGAGCAGTTGTTTTCACCTATGTCACGCATTAAAATTACGTAATAAGTTGTAAAAGTGATGCCCATCGTGCCGCTAACCGGGGTTTGTTCAGGCTTGATTCAACCGGCTAAGGCAAAACATTCCCACAAGATTAAGGCGCCTCCGGCCCGAACCTTTCTATTCATTTTCCTCGACTAATGATGGCATGGTTACGGGTGGCGAACCGTAGTGCTTCTCTAAATATCTGGGCCAGAAGCGTTCGATTATAGAGGATGGATGAATCAAGGGAAGTTTATAATCGATAATGGATTTGTGGAATAGTGCAGCGGATAGCAAGCTACATTTATGGAAATTCAAAGCTATGGAAGCAAAGAACGCTACTCTCTCTTTGGGGTAAGACAGTATTTAGGAAATTCAAGCGTTATGGAAGCAAAGAATAAAGATTCTCTGGGGATAAAACTTTGTATTTATAAGAAACAACATGAGTATAATTGTTAGAATGTCGTAAAATGCAGATCCATCTAAAAAGATCGGGCCAGTGAAACTATTGGCTTTGAAAGGGCTTATTTTGTCGTTTGTTCCCAATTCTTGGTCCAATATTGCCACCAAGTTGAATTCAGAAATGGATGTAAATTACTAAGCCATAACCGACAACGGATTCATGGAATAGTGTAGTGGATAGCAAGCATGGCTATGGGCAAAGATCGCTACTCTCTCTCTGGGGTAAGCTTTGTATTATAAAGAACATATGAGTATACTTAATCGTTGTGGATGTTGCAAATGCAAATAATCCATCCATAAAAGATCGCTTGTGGGAAACCACATCGAAAAGGCTTATTTAAATGTTCATTGCCAATCTCTCGATCCAATATTGCCGCGTATGATTGAAGAACCATATCGCGGCACTACCAAGTATTACAAGCGTGATTTGTGTACAAGCATGCACCCTTATTTTTCTTTTGTTATATAACCCATAGTCTTGTCTCAAGTGTTTATTGTTGTGACTTCCTGACAAGTTTCTTATGTCATTGGCATCTTTTCGTCTGCTGTGCACTTATAAGTCTCGCTCTTGTGTGATGCGCTACCGGTAAATAATTTCCAGAAGGTGTCCTATTGCGCCTTTTCCATCGAAATATTGCCGCGTTTCATTTTAAGGATTTCTTTTAGATGCTGGCCGTTAATAGAGAGTCATCACATCCTCCAATATTCAAAATTGTTGTTCCATTTACTGGATATAGAGATTTTATGGCATTGCATTGAGATTTCTTTACTTTGCACCACAGCTCAACTAATGACTTACAATTTGGCTTTCCAGCTATTCCTTGTTAGACTTTTTTTCTTTGCTTACATTATCTAATTTGTTATTGGCTTATTGCCCTGACATGCAAGTTGTAGCAATTTTATGGCTTTGAAACCAAAAACAACAAAAAGAGAACAAATGAAAGTACAAGCAAAACATGCAAGAAAATAAGGCCAATGATAAACCTCGACAATTACATGATTTATGCCATTGATTTGATATAGTTTTATTTTATTCTAACCGCCTTATCATCTTCTCCCTATTTTAATCGACGATTCCTATCGTGAATAATTTATAGCTCTCAAAAATTGTAATCAAGATGTTAGAAGGAGAAACAAAGAAGCCAAATTGCCCTTTGTTTATGTTCTAGCACTTAGAAGGCTTTTGGTTTATATGACATGATTATTATAAATGTGGCATAACAATTATGAGGTTGGTATCCATGACACGCAGAGAAGAATGTGGAGATTCACAATCATCGCCTGCTTTCACAACCTAGTCTATGAGGAAAATATATTACCTAAAATTTCTATGGAAAGTTTGATGCTACTCTTAAGATTTTTGTGATTCAATGGTCCCTAAATTCTTGAGCACTCAAATGCAACTCCTCGAAAGTAAGGGATGCCCAAACACAAGAATGGTCATAGAAGGAAGGAAGGAAGGAAGTTTATTTTAACGCCCACGGAGGCTGCAGGCCTATGAGACGGCACAGCACTGTGCAAAAAAAGCCAAAAACCCCAACACAAAACAAACAATGTAATCAGACAAGAGAACCCTACTACACTGGATGAAAAACCCCACTTGGGAGTGGAAAACCCTAACAAAGAGGGCTCCTCAAATACCATGCCCCGTAAGAGCAAAGTCCGACTACCGAATCACAGGATGTAAGTCTCAACAAGGCCACCATAGGTGATGCGAGTAACGATAGAAGCACCAACTTACGCATGGAAGCACCATATTTGGGAACCAAAAGGATCTCACCTATTTGCTCTAGAAAGGACGTCATCTTCTCCTCAAGGACCACCATTGTGATCGCCCAAGCATTTATACCTGTGATAATGCATAAATATTGACACAACACCAAAAGATAGGGACACGCCACCATAGGGGTATGGTAAACCCTAAGGGGGGGTTGATCTAGGCGGGATTAAATTAGCTATGCTAATTAATTGATATGATAATAACCTATAATTAAGGAATTAATATTTAAAAGGGATAATTAAGTTAATTATGGTTTGGAAGGTGCCACTTACAAAATCATTGGCTAATATGATGCTAATTGAAGCCATCAAGGTGATCAACAATTCCCAGACGCCCACAATTGACCAAGAGGAGATGAGCGCCACCTTTGAGGAGCCGAGCGCCACCTTCAAGGAGCTAAGCGCCCACTTACCTTTGCTTCAGCTGAGCGCCACCTCACCAGCCGAGCGCCACCCCTTGCCTAGTACTGCACCGCAGCCAGAGCCGAACATCAAGTCCTGTGTAGATGGAGGCGCAGAACGATAACGGGTCCAAAGAACCCGGTAGTTGGCTAGCATAGGCCGATATTCTAGGGTAGCCTCGGGCACTTGTGTGTTGTCTTGTCCGTTTCTCCAGAGTTTTGGTGGTAGAACTAACCCTTGGCTGTAAGCAAGTTCTCTTTATATCTGGACCGGGTTTTGCTCGGAAGGATGGATGGATAGTTCTTGCTGCAACACTGAAATGGGGGTGCCATGGGGAGACCCCAGCTCACAAAGGATAGTATGCCCCAGATAGGCCCCGTAATGGCCCTAGCTAGATGCGTCTGCACAAGAGACCCCACCGAGGCCGTGGGATGCTATGGGAGTGACTTAGCACCAAACAAGGACATGTGTTGGCGGCGGGTGGGTCTGTAACGAACATAAAAGGCCCCGAGACCCTAAAGGACTAGGTTTAACAGCCGCCGCGGAGCTAGGCGCGATCCAGCCGTGGTATGGGTCCTGAGACTTCGGGTGACCCGCATGGGGCATCCCCGTACTTTGAGTTGATTTAGGGCCAGGCTGCACGGATGCTGGGTCACGCAAGACGATTCTCTAGTCCACCCATGCTGAACCACCGCGGATCCTCGAAGGGGGACGCCTCGACCGCCTATCGGACGGGCTTCATGAACTCAGAGTAGCTCAAGGGTGATACCTTGAGTCCGCAGATCCTAAGGCTACAGTGACGCATAGCATGATTGGACCTATCCGCAAAGTGTGCAGAGGCGATGGAGTGGACAACCCCAGCTAATGTTCTATGCCGCCCAACGCTATGTCAAGATTCGTCCTGATCTCTTGAGACCTAGCTACCGATCCACCGGAGTCTCGAGCCGGGTAGAAACCCAGGTTTGGGTGTTTTAGGTTTAGATGCATATTTCGTCGTTGGTATTTGATGGATGCGCCACCTTCGTGGTGGTTATTTATGTGATTTATGCTGTGCTAACCCTTGTATCTCACGCTCACACGAGCCCCATTGAAGGCGTGGGGCCTAATGACCCTCTGTGTCCTTCACTTGAGCTGCCTTATTATAGATGAATTAGTTAGACCTGAGGGTCTCGGGTCAGGCGAGTCAAGCCATGGAGGGGAGTCCAGATACGTCCGAGGGTCGTATATGTTCGTGGAGCGCCACAGAAGAGCCGTGATTTCGTTACCGAAATCATAGCACCGACTCAAACCCTAACTCGTTAGCCCCTCAGAGTCGTGGAGAGAGAGTTAAGATAGAGTGATTGTTTGGCTCTCCATGCTTTGGTTTTGTGCTAGGTTAAGGTAATAGGATGTAAGTTTTGGGAAGAAGGCATCGAAGACCCAAGTTTCGAAGAGTTTAACTTTGTGGGTAGCCCGGATGAAGCGAAAACGCTCCAATGGATCGGCACCTCCCAACACCCTAGGGGGCACGCCTCCGAGGTCAAAAGACAACAGTCATCAAAATCAAAAAGGCGCCAACAGGTTTTGAGGTGTTTCTTCGAAAAGTTGAGGTCGTGATATAACGCACCTGATACGGTCGTGCCGATTTTTATACGCTACTGTTTAAAATTTTTATAAAAAAAAAAAAAATTGAAAATTTTAAAATAAAAAGTGAACGTTGGAATTTAAATTTAAGTTACTTTTTAAAGGTGGTTTCTTTTGGGCTACCTTTCTCGCTTATATAGCTGACCCGAGCCTGCTCCCGCCATAACTGACTCTTCCCACACCCCTCGCACTTTATGTTAGGGGTGAAGAAGTAGAGGAGAGGTCTGTGAAGGGAAGCAGAGGACGGCCAAAACCAGCATGTTGACTGGGGACCAAACGCTGACCGAGATCAACCAAACTATGGATCCAACTGCTGGCCAAAGAACAAGATCAACCCGTGGAGCAGGCGGGGCCAAGAATAGGAAGGCTACGGAGGGGTAACAGGACGTTGAAGAGAAAGAACACCAAACCTGCTAGGAGGTGTAGGTTACAAGACCCGATTACAAAGAAATGCCACACGCTAAGAAGACATCGCCCGCAGACGGAGCATCGTCCAACGGTAAAGCATCCAACAGGGAATCCCTCCCATCGCTGAAGGCTACCTCAAGCCGCCAGCCCCATCGATACCGACCGCACGGTAGCACTTCTCGAGATAATGTAGTATCAAGTCTACCGAGCCATTGATCTTGACTCTTCCAGCCGGGTTTGTATGGGAAATTGCCTGTGATTTTAAAACCGACTGAGGTTCCGTTTTTGCAATCCTCGTGACTCCAGAGGTCACGAGGCTTACTGTCAACTCTTGAGCTGACGCCAACCCTCGTTTACACGAAGAGGGTTACCATCATGCCTAAGGACCTCCGTACTAGCACGACAGACCCGAGGGGAGTTCCGACTAGCGAATGCTTTTTTTTTTTTTTTTTTTACCGACAAAATCATGTAACTTATCTATGTATTTTGGGGGTTGTGAATATAAAAATATCTTTTGAATATAAATTATTAATTAAATAATGGTTATAATCGTAATTCTCGCTTTATACCTTCTGGAGTACTCCAATATAGATTTGCACGCACGCCGCCCGGCGTATAATCTTCAACGCCGGCCGACTAACACCGAGTAAGAACCTATGTTGATGAAGAGGCACGGTTGAGTTACAAACTTATGTTCGCCAACCTCCGCAACACGTACAGAGGATGGACCTCTGGAGTTACCCGCGTCAGCCAAGCCCACCACCCCTGTGCCAGCCCACTTGCACCCTAACCAAGCCCCTGCATCAGCATCGGTATGAAGCACCGCCCAAACGCCATAGAAGTTCCTCAAGGGATAGTGCTACCTCTTCACCATCAGCTACTGTCCTCTCTCAGGCCGCCCCTACTACCTGGAGAGCACCCCGCCGGATAAGGAACACTGCAGACGGGTTGACACGGGCCACAACCGTGATATGGAAAATGTGAACCGCCCAATTTGATGGAAAATCTAGAGGCGGATTGAATGCCGAAACTCAAGGACTAAAATGAAGGAGTTTGGGAAGTCCTATGGCATGACAAAAGGATAGAAAGGTTGCCACCACAAACCTTGCTGTGTGGCCGCCCGGTGACGGTGGAAGGGTTATGCCAGAGCCATGACCGGATGTATGATGTAAGTTCAAAAAAAGTTTGCCAAAGTTTTGTCGATTATGTGCTTCGTATGCCAAAATGCCATCAAACCTGTGCCTCACAAAGTTAGAGGTATGGCAGGAGTTCAGCCTACAATCGATGAGTTCGCGCGCTTGAGTATCGTATACTGTGGATGGTTCAGAAAAGAGGGCGTGTGGAGGGCTATATCATTGACTGGCCCCATCCATTGTTATGTTATGCTATAGACCTAAAACTGTGCTGTAGGGTCGAGGCTAAGGCATTGAGCCTCGAGGAGGTGACAAGCACCAAGGGAACCAAGATCCGCCCCGCCTCCTTACCGCAGCCCACGCCCGCCACCTACCAACTCCTGGCTGCTAAGTCCGGGCCTCAAATGTAACTCTACGCCGCTGTGAAAAGAAAGTCACTCTTTCAACATACCCGACAAAAACCGATAATGTCGGTAAGGAAGTTCGGATCTTGCGCCTATTCCCAAAGAGGAAGTCTTAGATCGCCACGCTAGAGATAAGGCATGTTACAGTGTATGCGACCCGCACCACATGCACTGCCCTTATCACACAACTGCCCACTGGCCATGGCCAATCTTGATTGGGACGATCCGGAGTTCATACTCACCCGTCGTATCCAGGAGGCCCCGAGTACATATCTACCAGAAGTCCCATATCCCGCGTACCCATTGAAACCGGTAATGCCGAAAGTCACCGTTTCACCATAGGTCAAGTAGATAAAGAAAACTGCTCATAATTCTCATGGATACGTAGTAACGGCACTTTGTTTCTGAATGGCCTGTGCATCGCGTTTGAACTTTGAGAGGTCTCGACTGCCCGCTACTTTAGCCGGTAAGATCGTATACATGGTCACTGCATTAACCTTAAGATGCGCTGCTGTGTGCACCAGCTGCCATGGTGCTTAGATAATGGATATTGGCAAATATGATCTTATTACAGCGGAATTCTCGCATCTCGGTGAAAGCCAATATAGATCATGAGAAACGGAAGTTACCTTCAACGCCGCTTAACGGCCAGAATTATAAAAAGGTGACTCCTTAAACCCCATTATGCGCCTATCACCATCAGGCAGTTAGATAAGGCTATACATAAAAGATAAGTTGCTTTGCATTATTAGACTTGCCCATTGAACCGGGAGTGCCAAGCAGAAGTAAGTAGTTGATACCTGTCGAAGGGATTGCTAATCTTCTCCGAGAATTTAAAGGTATCTTTCCGCACGAGATTCAAGCTCCTCCTTAGATAGAGTAGAATGTGAGATAGTTTAAACTGTGTACTAAGCCTACCAAGAAGGCCTGCACTGTATGAGTCCCCCGAAAGGCGTAGCTTACAACTTCGTGGAGTTACAACCCTAGGCTTCACTGGCCTAGTGTTTCGCTTTGGCGCCCTGTATCCTTTTGTCAAGAAAGATGGCCCTTGAGGATGTGTATTGACTCATAGGCAGCTCAATAAGCACACTATCAAGAATTACAGCGCTGCCCAGGGCGTATGATCTATCGGACCGCTTGGGTAAGGGGCCAAGGGGGCCTTCAAAGATTACTTACGCCCGACATCAATGTATAAGGACGTTAGTTATACATCCATAACTGCCGCACTAGATATGGGCATTATGAGTTTATAAATATGCTTTTGATTAACTTTAATGCCCCAAAGAACTTTCATGCGACTAATGAATGATGTCTTCCACAATACTTAGATGATTTTGTTATTATTTCTTTGACGACATTCTCATCTATAGTAAAACCCTGAGGAACATAGAACATCTTCTAAGGTCTTGTGAAAAGCTAAGACGCCATCAACCTTTGCCAAGTTCTCTAAATGTGCCTGCTACCCCAAGGTGGATTATCGCAGATGAAGGCTATTTTATAAGAGGGCATTGCTACAGATTCAAGAAAGATAGAGGCGTAGAGACCTGCCTATTCTGTAATGTTTCAGGTCCCAAGTTTCTTAGGATTACCCGATATTATCGGAAATTTGTTAAGGATTTTGCAAAGATTGCAACACCTCTTACTTAATTCAAAGCATGAAAAGGAAGGACTGACTGAGCATTGAAAGCAAAGGTTCGTAGTTTCCAGCAGCCTTAAGGATGCTTTAACCCTCGGTGACCATTCCTCGCTAATACCCGACCCCTCGAGAAGGATAAACTAGTATAACGGGCCAAGAAAATTGCTACCTGGAGTCCTAATGCAGGAGGGGAGGGTTATTGCCTATGATTCAAAGAAAGCTGAACTAGACGGAGTGCCGACAATTCACCATGATCAGAATTGTTAGCTGTTGTCCTGTTCATGGGATATGGAGACACTACCTTCTTCGGGTAGAAGATCTCCAAATAGATACGACCACACGTAGTCTCCTCACATTTATCCACCCAGCCAAATCTCAATCACGAAGATGGATGGAACTGGAGGAGTAATATGACTTTGAGATTGGCGGTATGCTGTGCACAATGTGGTTGCGGATGCATTGTCACGCCATCCTTAGTAACCGAAGTCCTACTGTAATGCATCATACCACCAAAGGAGTTTGGGAAGCTGTGGCGAATGGACTCACACATCTGAAAGTCCTGATGCCCGGCATAGTTTGAATAAGGAGGCACTACGTATAAGGAACGGAAGTTTATCGCTCATATGAAAGAGGCATTGTTATATTACAAGGATAAGTTGTGTGTACCAAACTCAGGAGTATCGTGAACCTGGGTTCTTCACACGACAACAAATTCTATAGCTGGACATGCGTGTTTTATGAAGACCTACTTAAGATCCGCCCAGCTTATTTCAGCCTTCATGAAGGAAGGAGGCCTACGCACATTAAGCGCTGTCATGTGTCGCTGGCACTGGCGAATAATTATGACCCGTGAGAGTTGCAACTCGATGTGCCCAACGCTATGGGAAGCGATAACTATGGATTTCATTGTGGGCCTTCATTTACTTCCGGATATGATGCATTGATGGCAGTGGTTCCACAAATTGTCGAAATGGCTCTATTTCTTGCCATGTCGCACGGACATGCCTTCGACATCATGGTAAAGGAGACTGATTGCACGTGAATGCTGCTTAGTTATTGTATTCATGTGATCCCAAATTCCAAGTGCATTCGAAGGATTTCTTTGCCACGTTATCCGTATTTGCTAAGCTTGCTATGAGTATCGCGACATCATCCTCGACGGATGGTCGACAGAGCTGCACTAACCGTATTTATAGAGGATATGCTACGGTTATGTGTGTGGAGGTTAATCCCAATGGTCACTATATTTATCTCAAATGAGTCATTTTACAACAAAGATGAAACAAGAGTCTTCCGTATCAACTTCCTTCATGATAAATTATGGTTATCACCGCCTTACTCCGCATATTACGGTATAACCCCTGCTTTCTAAAGTGGAGGTTTTCAAAGAACTCCTCCTAGAAATGCCTTTGGTTGATCATATCGGGTACCTTTTAGCCGCACGCAATACAAAAGAGTGTTGCAGAGCAGGCACGTAACCCCACGAGTCTTCCGTGGGTGAATCCGGGCTATTTAAGATTAAGGTGAAACAAGCCAAGCTTAAAATTGGTAACCGCAAAAGCTAGCACCCGTAGGGATAATGGGCTGCTCAAGATCATCGAACGTATTGGGAGCAAGCATATCGCCTCGGACTTGGCACCCCTGGCCTCAAGATCCACAAGGTCTCCATGTCACTTAGCAAAGACAATTGTGATCCAGAGGGAGATCTTGACACACACCCTACTTTGAAATGACAGAGAGGAATTGATGATAGTGCCCAAGCCTTCTTTGATCGAGAGTATTACAAGGCACTTTGAGGACCCAGATGTCGCAATATTTGGTCAAGTGAAACACTTGCTAGTGGAGGATGCTACGGGTGATGGAAATGCACTTTGTGAAGCACTATCCGACTTCATGCGATCTCAAGGCTGTACCATCAACGAGCAAGCATTAACCTCAAGCCCCTGCCAAAGCTTTGAAGGCTTGATTCACGAATCAAAGAGGGGTAGATGCATCGTGAGTTGACAACAAACATGATGTGATCACCTTCGTGTTCCTAGACGCAGGTAATCGTCAATGGGTATCGACTACGAACCCGCTTGTAAAGCATGTAGCTGATAGCCGCATTCATCTTTGGCTATAATAGGAACTTGACCATTCTTACGCCAATGAATTAAGTAACCATAGGCATGATAGGTCTCTTGTAGGTAAATTTTCTTTGGCTTTATAGGGGTGGACCCTTCAACCACAACCTAATTATTTTATCTATATATAAACTCATATATCTACATGTGCAGCTGAGCAAGATGCGATCATGTATAGAGGGTCATGACCTTCATTGTGTTTACATGCGCCTTCAAGTACCCCGATATTTGATATTTGACTTCGGGTCCTGAACATGTTGCTTATGATAAGCATGTGAACTGCATCAGGTTTTAAACTTTGAAGTTTTAATATATTACCTTTCAAATAAGGAATTCTCCTTCCTTCATAATGTCATTTACTACATTTGAGTCTAACTCCAATGTCAGGACAGATTAATTTAAGGATAGAGAATGTGACGCTCCAAGCATTTATACCAGATACGTATAAATATATTGACACGCCACCCAAGATAGATACGCCACCATGGGGTATGCGCGGTAAACTGGTTAAAGGACTGCAAAGTGATCAAATTAGCTTATGCTAATTTAATTATTAAGGATAATAACCATAAATTAAGGAATTAATATTTAAAAAGGGATAATTGGGTTAATTTCAGGTTTGGGAAGGTGCCACTTGGCCAAAATCGATTAGCTAACATGGTGATGCTAATTGGAAGCCACTGGCAGGATCACCACCCCTAGACGCCCACACTGACCAAGAGGAGCCGAGCTACCACCTTGAGGAGCCGAGCGCCACCTTCATGAGCTAAGCGCCCATCACCTTTGCCGAAATGAGCGCCACCTTCACCAGCCGAGCGCCACCCTTGCCTAGTAATGCACTGCAGCTGCAGCCGAACATCAAGTCCTGTGTAGATGGAGGCGCGAACGAGCACCCGTCCGAAGAGAACCCGGGGTAGGTGGCTAGTAGGCTGAGTTCTAGGGTAGCGCCTTTTGGGTACTTAAAAGTTATTTTGTCTGCTCTCTGTGTTTTGGTGGTAGAACTAACCTTGCTGTAAAAGTTCTCTTTATATTCCGATTCTGGTTTTGCTCAGAAGCGATGGATTGATAGTTCTTGCATATTACTTCCTCGAAATGGGGGGGAAATAAGGGGGTAGAGGACCTCCGAGCTCATGTATGATAGTATGCTCCCAGATAGGGGCCCTGTAACATTCCCATTAGATGCGTCTCAGTAATAAGAGACCACCGAGTCGTGGATGCAGGAGTGACTTAGCACCAAACAAGGGACACAACAGAAGTGGGGGTGGCCTTGTACAAAAGGCCCCAGACTCCCTACAGCTGGGACTAGGTTTCCAACAGCCAGTTGAGCCAGGTGCGATCCAAAGCCGCATGGGTCCACACTGCATGTAGGTGTGACCTGCATGGGCATCCCTGTACTTTTGAGTAGATTTAGGGCGAGTAAGTCGGGTACGGACAAGTGGGTCACTGATGCGGCACGATTCTCTAGTCCACCCATGGAACCACCGTGATCCCGAAGGGGGACGCTCTCGACCTGCCCTACTCCGACGGGGCTTCATGAACCCTGTAGTAGGCTCAAGGGTGATACCTTGAGTCTCTGGGGACCGAAGGCTATAGTGACGCCCATAGCATGATTGGACTCATCCTCAAAGTGTGCACAGGAGGGGCGGATGGAGTGGACAACCCTAGCCAATGTTCTATGCCAGCCAACGCCATGTCAAGATTCTATTCACCGATCTCTTGAGACTCAGCCACACGATCCTCAACGGGAGTCTCGAGCCGGGTAGAAACCAAGGGTTTGGGGTGCTTTCAGGTTTAGATGCATATTCTTCGGGCTGCTGGTATTTGATGGATGCGCCACCCTTCGTGGTGGTTATTTATATGTGACGTAGCCAGCAACCTCCTCATTCACGCTCCGCATGAGGGAGCCCCATTGAAGGCGTAATGAATGACCCCCCCTCCGTGTCCTTCACTTGAGCGCCTTATTATAGATGGCCTGTGCTAGACCTGAGGGGTCTTCATTGCGGCGGTTTGGTCAATATGGAGGGAAAGTCTCGTATGTATATCATTCTGAATCAGATATGTCTGTGGAGCGTCACAACCATGTTATTGTTGAAGATCATTCTTCTTGTGGAGCGGAAGTTTATGGGCTATTATTTTAAAGTTTCATAAAAATGTTTTTTTTGCTAGAAATACTATGCTACTTGATATTTTATCTTAGTGCAAATGAGGAAAATGACCAACTAAACATTTTGTATTCTAATGCATGAGGGCAAATGCATTTTAATCATTTATGAAGCACGACTTTTTCTTTCTTTTGTTCTTAATTGTATGAACGAATCACAAGCGAAATCTAAGAACTTTTGGGCTGAAAATGAATTGTCGTTAGAGATCTGTATGATCGATATTAAAAACAAAAGAATCCATTATGAAACAACAAAATGAAGGCTCGATATCAAACAATAAAGGAAGATCCATTATGAACAACAAACAAAAGTACATGCAAACACTCCTTTCAAACATGTAAGGGCAACCTTCGTAGCAAAGACTCTTGTTTTTTCTATGTTTCCCACAAAACCCGTGGACGCCGCAACAAACTAGCAAGTGAACGGAAATATTAGACATATCTTATCTATAAGTAATTATAGTTTAGAAGGATTACGCTAAAGGACGATTTTTTGCCATCCCAATAAGAAATAGGGGGTACCAAATAGTGGACCATTTACACATAAGAATTTATTGGCGGCCCTTAACATTTCTTCCCGTAATACAAACATTGGGGGATGGGAGGAACTAGTTGTGCGATTCGTTGCAAGAGAAGACTTTGATGAGTATTCAATTATATGCATCTCAAGACATTAGGCATACACATTTTATATGGATTATAAAATGTTTAATTATTTAGCGCAAAATATGAAAAACCTTTAACATGAGGTCTAAGCATTATTGCATCATAGAGGGTTTATTCTGTAGGATAATGGGTACCATGAGGTAGGTTGCAAGTGATTCGCAAGCCAAATTTCAAGGCAAATATGTCGCAGATGACGCAATATGGTATGCAAACCCAATGTTAACATGGCTTGGCATATATTTTGTAGTAAAATACCATGTCCTGCAAGTTATATAGGGTAAATAAATGGATAAACTGAGTTGGCAAAAGATAGGGTCCTTCTCATCAATTCGCAAAAATATATACAGAATCCTTGGTTAAGGAACGTGTTTCCATTTTAAATGCACCCATAGATTTGACCAGACAATGCCGATCAACGATTTTGTTTTTGCTTTGAAACTTTTGCCTCTATGATCTTATTTCAAAAGCAAGAATAAGAGCTTTGTATCCTTTAGAAACCAATTTAGATGCACTTTTCCCGATCTTCTCGTATGGTAGACAAAAATCTCAAACATGGGTCTGTGTGAGAGAAGGCACTTCAATCCGCCTTTCAAGAGCGTAACCCATTGTATTGCCCATTTATGCTTGTTTTGCAAGCCGGCCCTGGCCCATAGCAGTCTTTTGTCCTTGCTGGCACACTAGTGGCTCCGCTTTTATTTGATAACACCCCAAGATTTTGCTTTCTCTTTCTCCACAGCTCCGCCTCTTGTCCGTAGTTTCTACTTAGTTGCTTTTTATTTTTTTTTTGGGACCCATCTCTTTCCCGCCTTTACGGAAGAGCTTTCTTTGCATTGATTCTCTCACTCTCAAAGGCAAGTGGTACTCTGTCATTTTAGCCATGGTTGGTTTGCGCATTTGCTAATTTGTCAATGGCTGCCCTGACGAGTCTCGGGCCCCGCCGCTGCCTTCCAAATTTCGCTCTCGTTCTTGGGTAAATTAAGTAATGGATTGCTAATCAGTACCACATACAAAATTGCTATTTCAAAAATAGTGTAGATAGATAACGCTGGTCGAGGGCGTTATTGAACAAAAATTTTGAGGGCCACTGTAATGGCGAGGTGCCAGCGCACGCCTCGAGCCATTTTGATGGCTCCTCAGCTGCACGCCGCCGCCATTTTGATGGCCCGAAATTTTTGTTCATTAACGCCGAGGCTGTGGCGCACGCCTTAACGCCCGGTTCGAGGGTTTGCACAGAGCTCGAGGGTGAGATTCCTAACGCGCTGTTCGATGCCTCGAAGAAGTCAATTAACCAAATGAATCACTAAAACTCATGAGCCGATTCCACTTAACAATGCAATTACATCGGGTTTTGCTTTGGAAGATGATGTGTACGCTAAAAAATTGATTAATCGTCAGGAATCTCCCGGCCCTTTGCTCCAAACAATTACCCTCTCCGCATCTTGCCATTTAATCGTATAAAACGGAAGATTTCGTGGAACAACTGCCATTGTAGGTGGGAATCATATGGGCATCCTGCTATGAAGCTTTAGGTTTATGTGTACTGATGCCGTAGTTACCACCGCCCGCAAAGGAATCTCGTTCGAGAAGGCAATGAAAAGCACTTAATAGAAGCAGTGGCGCCTGAATGAGCAAGTACTTTTCATGGTGGCCCAATGCGTGAGTTTTTCTTCATTGAATGGAAGTGTCAAATGGAAGCAGAGTATTGTTTTCGTGGGTAGGCCAGGCTGAAAGGTTATAGAGTGCAGCTTTTTAATTTTCCTGCTTAGGGCGGCTTAGAGTGCAGTTTTCTAATCCTAGTAAGATTTCTCTTTCCGCTACGCCACGTTGCTTGCTAACAATTGCCTCTTTGCTTTTTCCTTCTTTATGTTCTTCATTAGATCTCTTAAAATAAAGAGATTTGCTTAGGGTCAGATTGACGGTTCTAAACCCATTTTTCTTAAGCCCCGATTCAAAATCTTTAAATGTGCAATCTAGAAATCTTTGAAAGGTGGTGCAGAGTCTCAAACGGGCTTGTAACTGGCAGTAAATCAAATGGGCCAGAATTCTGAAACGGGCTTTGTAATCCCTAGGGTGTTATGGCATTATCCATCGACATTCTAGGCCTATATAAGATCTCCATAATTTTCAAACCGTATGCATATGAAGAATGGTAATACTGTTAAACCACGGGTTCGGGGATGAATCTAAACTCAGAACTCCCGAGAACTGTGGCGCATGTTACATTTCTACTTTTTTCACATTGCATTATGTACTTTCAACTTGTTCAAACCTCTGTGGATCTCGCTATCTGCTCGTGACCTTGCATTTCACTTTACATACTAACTTCTACGGGATTTTGAGCCTGCGGCATTTCAGAGCCATTTCTAAATCGGAAGGAGCAATTAAACATCCCAACAATGGCTGCATCCCCTGCTTTTTCTGCCTTGCGATCAAAGGGCAAGCAATCCAACCGAAGGAGATGATGTAGGGATCCCCTAATGATGAAGCTTCGTTAGCCGCAGATGCAGTACCTCTCTATACAGATCCGGAGAAGAGTGCTTTATTTTATCGGGCATCTTATATTTCAAAAAGCTACTATAGGAATCATGGGACTGAAATTCTCTCTATTCCGAACAAATAAATCGAAAAACTAGCCTAGTTGTCTTGAAACCGAATCGTCCTCGATAGAAGGAAAAAGCACCAATGTCCTCCTTATAACTAGAAAGGAAACCCCTGCATTCATAAAGAACCAACTCGCCTATGAGCATATGTATCACTGTGATTTCATGAATTGAAACTGACAAATTTAAATAATCATACTTCAATAACTCACATTCCAATAGACCCGACTTGTGCAACCTATAATATTTAAGACCTCAAGGCAGTTGTGTGTCCTCAGATGATTTTGTGGGGTAAGATTAAAACCATTTCCCGAGAAGGGATATTCCCTCCAGCACCATTCCTAGAGATCAATAATCCATCCCGCTTAATGTACCGAATAACCGCCAAGGATTCAAAAGGATTTGAGGGAAAGTAGATCACAAAATAAGACTTCAAGTTATCCGTTTAAGCATTTGTTACAAGGTCTTTAAATACCCAATATCTAGACACTAAACCCTATGCACAATATAATCTTTTTATATTTATGTTTCTAATCCATTGTCACTAGGAAGGTTCATCAAGCAAGACCATATTCCACCATAATAATCGAACTGTTTATATGTATATAGGACGACTTAGGTCAGCAAGCAAGCAAGGCAAGCAAGGAAACAGAAAGTCAGCTGAAAGAAAGGTCACGTCTCAATGGCTACTTATCTCAATATGAAGCTCGGGAGAAAGAGGTACCTATGTGCATCAATGTTTTCCCAATCATTCCCGCAATAACTCCGAGGAAGAAAAATTAGTCATTTAGTCTTGCATCAATGTCGCCCCTTGCTCTCCATTAAAAATCATGTTTAGAAACTTGTAATATAATTCCAAGCACAATACATAAATGTACAAGAACACAAAATTGGGTGTTTTTTACAACTATTCTTCAGCCGTAGATTGTTATTGACATCCTCGATGTCAGCATCTTCCATGGCCAAGAATGACATGTGATGTTTCTAATTCAAGGCTCCTTTCAAAGATTCTCTATAACGCTATTAGAATCGACATCATACATACCATATCGAGCAAGCACATGCATGGTTAACTTGGCTTCCTTCAGCCATAAGCTTCATTGTACAAATATTATAGAGCAATCCAAAGTTTATCTAATGTACACAAGCCTCCGGGAAAGCCAATTTCTTAGACACTTTAAGTCTTATAACAATATGGGGAAAAGAGCGCTAAATTAGCCACTTATGCGAAATTATAATGGCAGGCTTTGTCCGAACTTTATTAAATCAAATGGCACTGAAGCATGTTGATCAACATATGTGTCAATGCTTATATCCTCCATATTGAGAACATGATATTCAAACATAAATTTTGGTTGTTATGATATACCCCATCCAATTATATTGTTGGATCAGAGCTAGAGTTGGTTAAATGGAATGAAATGCAATCCCATCGATCCGAGCTTACCTGATCATTATTCGGGAAGGGATGAAAATACATTAGGCCTTTTCCGCTTTGGCTCTATGCATTCTGCCTTCTCACAAGCAATTTCTTCTTCCTCTCGTGGCTTCTCCTTCACCGACGGTGGCGACATGAGTCTTTTTCATTTGTATTTTTTGTTGTTCACCTCTTTGTTGTCTCCACCGAGTGCTGCTATTCTTATGTTTCGCTCCATCGACCATACTGTTGTTCGCACCACGGTGATGTCGCTGGTTTCCACCGAGAGTGGGATGGCATATTTTACGTATCGGTTCTTCACCCGCCGGGTGATGCTTTTATGCTGTTTATTTCACCTCGAGGGTGATGGCGAAGTATATTATACGGTTCTTCATCTACTGGTGATGCTATCTTTTTCCGTTATGTTCTTTTTCCTTTGTTTTCATTTTCGACTTTCTTGGTGCAAATTTTGTGCTATTTATTTTCTCCGGACTACTTCACGGGTGTTCTTTTTGGGAGTTTTGTTGGTATGGCTTGCAGGATTCCGCCGCTTTTTTTCGCCTGGGTTCACCGGGGTCCTTGCTCTATTTCGCTCGCCATCGCCTCTCCTTCGGTTCTCCATGGACACATTCGGGGTTGCCGCTCGCTTTGTCGGGTCGCGGTTTCATTTTATGCTCGCCATCAACTCTGCTTTCTCCGCTCTCCTTGTGCAACACATTCAAGGTTGTTGGCGCATCATTTCATTAGGTTTTCCTCAAAACCCGAAGGGCGGGTTTTTATCCCGATGAGAAGCCGCCGCCATTACCTCCTTTTATTTTGCCTTGGTATTTTCTTTTAGGTGAACCGATATTGTTCCTATGGTCGGCTATCCCTCTCTCCCTAGTTTTCCAAGCACATTGTATACCGTGATGAATGGTGCTCACCATTGTGTCCGGGCGTCACGCACCCATGTCGCTACTAGTTTTGACGCCGAGTTTCTATTGCACTTGTCCGTTTTTATATTTATGCATTTTATTATTGGTTTACGCGTAGTTTCTTCTTCTTCATCTTATTGCTCGGCCTGATCATTATCTGTTCTCGACCCCATGTGGATTGCATATCCAGGCCCCATTTTATTCACTCTATGCATCTCGCTTGTTTTTCTTCCTCGTGTTGTTTTCCCATTTTATGCATACAGGACATTTCGGGTTTTCATTTTTCCCTTGCTATTGTCTCTACTTGCCGTATTTTGTCTCGCCTTCTATGCCCAAGTATGTCGCTCCACGCTTTCCTAGGATAGGTTTTCCTTTATCTTATTCTCCTTGAGCTTTGTCTTGCTACCGGGCGGTATTTTTACCTTGTCTCTGCATTAACATGGTTTTTCTTCGTTGTTGTCCTTTCCTGTTTATCATTAAGTGTCTTTCCACCATCGTGGAGGACTTGTTTTTATGGGGCGAATTTTTCTTCGCTCCTGAATGGGCGCGTGCTTTTCTTTCCATGTTTTGTTCTCATGTCCTTCCTTTTTCGTGTCATCGAGCTGATGCCGTTTATTATGGCACTTCCAAATTTTTCTCCCCTCCGGGTCAGCTTTCTCCCCACGGCTCGCTTCGCGGCCGGGCCGGTTCTCGCTGTCATCATGAATGCATCAAATTTTCAACTTCCTCTCCCGCCATTTTACCTTACCCTTTTTGGCCTGCTGCCCACCTCTCGTCATTTTCCTCTCCTGCCCGCTACTGGCCGATTTTCCTTTTGCCGCTTTTTGGCGTGATCTCGTGAGCCCCTTGCCTCACTTGGCGTGATTCACCGGCGGTCCGTTAAGTTTTCACGCCACACAGGTGCGACTACTCCACCTCATGTTTCTCAGCATCCGACTTTATCTATGCATTTTTACATTCCGCGTAAGGTTTTCCTCTTTGCCTTATTCTCTCGCCATTTGTTATTTTTCCTTCTTATTTATCGTTATTGTTTATTCTTTTGGGATCCGTTGAGGGTTCCTTTGTTGACTTATCTCCATCTAGATATATTGGCCACAGTTCGAAGGTAGTTACATTCATTTCGACTTCAAATTCAGAGCTATCTACAAACTTCGGTCCAGAATCAGATTCAAATAAGATAAATATCCACTTCGACATAACCGTGATTTGCATTCATCATATGCATTGTAATGATAACGGGTTTGTCGGTCATCGCCTTGTTGCCGCTCGCTGGCGCTGTACGCCCTCGACCACCATCGTGGCGGGCGGCCCTTTCTTTTCATTGTTTCTCGCTCTCTAATGTCCTTCCTTTTTCAGCCATTGGCGCCGATGCTATCCACCGGGCGCCTTTCCTTAGATTCATTACCCGGGCGGCGTGGCTTTTCTTTTCATTGTTTTTCTAACGTCCTTTCCTTTTCGTGCTGCTGAGCTGGCGTCACCGCGCGCTTTCGGGCTCTTCTTCTTCAGCTTCGCTTTCTTCCCCATCGCTGGCCAATTTCGCCGTCGACGGTAGCTTCCTTTCTCCGCTTGAACCGCACTCTTCGGATCCTCGGTTTATTTTCCGTCAGCTTTTGCCTTCCTTCAGATGCTCATATCATTCCTTCAAATACTTAGTTTCTACCGTTCCTACTATTATCCTCGACATCTGCTCACGGCCCTCTTTTTTCGCTCCTTTCTCTCTGGCCCTTATCCTATCATCCGACCTTGGGGTGGTGGCGAAGTGTCTTCTGCTACTCTGGCCAACGGGAGGTTTCAAGAAGGCTTCAGTTTATAGTTGAGGAAGTCCTTTAGAAGTCGGCCGGTTTTGTGTCTCCTCATGTAGTCCCTTCCTGTGAATAAATGCACAAATCTAAGATCAAAAAGTATTGATGCTAGAAGCAAATATGTGATATATAGAAGTGAAAATTTGTATTTATTCCTTTATTATCGTAATGATTTGATACCAATCATACACTGCAAGTACAAAAGGAATCCACTGCGGTGTATTAGAAACTTCTACCATTTATAGAACAAATGGAATAACCTAAGAGAAATGAATGAATGGGGATCAGCGGAACAGGGCTGAACATGCCCAAATGTGGAGGGCTCCAGTGAAAGCTAGGAGGGGGAGGAAAAGCACTTCTCTAGTGCCAATTAAACATCTTCCACAATGACCTCAACCCATACACATCCCTAAAGCAAAGAGAAAGGGTGTAGTGCCGGAATTTGAATAGAGAGCACCTTCTTAAATGTTCACATTTTTCTGCCGCGTCACGAATGCCTTTCCTAGTTTTCCTTTGCACTTTACATGCGCTACAAAGCCACGGGGTACCTGATTAACACCCGGCGCGATATAAGAAATGCGCAAATCGCGAGCAATTCCGGATAGCGATGTAATTTCAATCGACCATCGCCAGAAGGCAATGCTCGACTGGTGGATTGGCGGCTGCTGGGAGATGAGGCGGGTTGAACAGAAGAAGCTCCTGAAATGCACGTAATGGTAGCGCTTGCCATTCTGCAAAGAGGATGAAAAGGCGCTCCCCTCATTCATTACTCAGGGGTGAACATGATGAACTGATGGTTGGGTTTGAGAACGGGTGGTAGGGATGAGATGGGTCAGAAACTCAAAAGTCATCTGCTCCAGTAAAAACAATTAGAAATGGATGCATAAAACCATCAAACATCAGACTAAAAACTGATAAAACTGTCCCCAGGGAAGGACCATAATAGACACAAAAGCAAACCCGATAAACATCATTCATCACTGGCAGCCGATTATACAATGGTTTAGAAGAATAGAGGGTAACCGACCATAGGAACAATATCCGGACTATAAAAGAAATGCCACGAACAACATAGACAATGGCGACAACTTCGCCGGGATAAGCTTATGCCGGGTTTCGAGAAAATAATATGGTGCGTAACAACCTTGAATGTAGTGCAGGCCAAGATGGAGGTTGAACCCAAAGATAGCGGGGCCCGGAGGACGGCGGCTGATGGTACTGGAGGCGAGAAAAGATGATGTGTTGGCGAACACAAATCGCAGACCCGAGAGATGGGCGGGCATTTGGAGAACATGTCGATGGCGAGAAGTAAGCGGAATCTAAGCGACCGCCAAAAACCACAGCGGGGTGCGAAATATCTTCGGTGGGTAAAAACATCGTCAGGGCCTTGCTCTTTGAGAACTTTTAGCGTATCCGAGAAGCCTTACTGCTTAATACGGAATTGGCGATGAAGCGGCGAAAGTCATTTCTTTCATGCGCCATGGCCTCGCCGTCCACCTCCACGGGGCTGAAACGTTAGGAAATGATTGTGGGCTTACAGTTTTTAGCGAGGAAGTGTGGTGTGGTGATGCATTGCAAATTGGGATTACTTCGTCATGGCATTTCCTCCCCTCAATTCGCTTGTCCTCTCTCTCAGAGTATTCCCTTAATACGATACAGGCCCTGGAGCCGTCTGCAGATTTAGCATTGGATTTTCACGACCTGATGAATCTAAACCTGGGGTGTTCAGGTTGTTGGATAATCCAATGCAACCACAGGGAAATCATTAGAGATCCGGTTCCTGCACAGTTTGCAAGTAGGGACTGTGTGAGAAGAGGGGAATACGGATGGAATGAGATGAGAAAAGCGTGGTGAGCGGGAGGGATGCGAGCATGAGGCAGCGGGCAAATAGCCAAACAGTGGTTAGAGATTGCTTTCAATGGCTCACCAAGAAGCATTCACGCGAACTGGTATGATGAAGGGTGGTTCATCCTGCGAAATGGGAATCTCGAGGAGACACGGAATTTTGTAAATCAAAAAGGGTACAAAGAGCGTGAGTCTTTGCTCAACAACTTAAACGAACGATGGCGATACAAGGGCGAGGAACCATGATGTTTGAAGCGAGAACCTACGACAAGCAGTGATGCTTCCTTCCACAAAATGAGAGATGCAATTCCCGCACTATGGCGAAATTTTGTTAGGTGCATCTGAAATTCTTCCATGCTTCTGAGTACTTTGTACTTTTTAAAGGGATACTTCTCCTAGGTAATCTTTGGATAGGAATATCATTTCATTGGTTATGCAATATTCTTATGATATTAGGTTGCATGAGGTCATGGCTACAGCTAGCGCATTAAGAAAATCGGAGTCGCTGATGGTCAGTGGTGCACCGGGAGGGGTTGAGTGTGATTCTCTCACCCACGCTTTGCAAGCAAAGCATATGAAGTGGAAACAAAGAAATGGCGAGTCTCTCCTTGCAAGAAGGTGTTTCTTGTTTAAGAAGTGAGGCTTCGAATTTCTTATATACGCCTGAGTTACTACGGGCTATAAGTTTTCAACCTAAGTACCTTTATATTGTTGCATAAATATTTTCCCAACCTTGAAGCCTTATTCAGTGGAGCTATTTCCAACGTAAACATCCACGAACACCCTGTTTGCTTGAGGCTTCGGTTGAAGCCTATTTATGTAAGAAAGTATCCGAAGGGAAACACGATTGTTCATATACCATATGAAGTTGGGTAATGCTGGGGACAGCCACGAATGCATTAAGGTCGGCCAGCCGATTTCATGGTGATGAGTGCAAGTGCACTGGAATGACGCATGGACTGGTGAGGCGATATGCGACGATAATATATGTATGACCGGTGAGCTTTGGGCGTGGTTTTGCAACAAAAGAGCGAGGGTGAAAGAATAGCAACAGCAAAGCGCTTGATCTGGGGGAACGTAATGGAAATAAAGCTCTTCCTATATGTCAAGAGAGAATCGCGGGTTGCCGCTTGGAGAGCGTTTGAAAAGGTAACACTCTCTTCATTACGTAACCACCAACATCTTGATATATGGCATTATCCATTGCTTACGCTTTTAATACTTTCAACGGCTAATCGCCATTTATCGCTGAACCTTATTCACAATTCCGATTAAGAGCGAAGAAGGCGTGGGATTCTGACTAGATTATAAGGAGGATTACCCGAATTAACCCATGAAAAAAACCAATACACTGAAGGAAACAAAAGTAAGAGAAATCCAAGGTAGGCCCCGGTGGGATACGACGCTGAAGGCTGCATTTCAGTTGAAGAAAACAAAAGTAAGAAATGGCAAAGGCTGGTGGGACACATCACGAGAAGGCTGCTGACACAAGATAGAGACCTCAAATAGCAGGGAAAAAAAGAAAAGGACTAAAGCAGGTCCACCAATTATGCACAAAGAGAGCGCGCCATTGAAGGATTTCATTTCGCCATACGTATTCCGCTGAAGATATTAGTGCCACGGTGTGAGGGCTGGAGATGGCGAACAGCGAACCGAGGAGTTGCTGGACAATATCAAAGATGAAACACCATTGTTCGTAGTGATTTTTGCGGTGACATAAAATACAAAAGGGAGGGTTCAAAGCGACATTGGCACAGCGGTCGCAATTCGTCCACAGCCTGGGGATCTGGACATCAATTACGGGATAGAAAGCTATTGAAGGAAACCATTTTACTTGAGGTGATACAAACTTCATGACACTCTTTTGTCGACAGAAAGCACAATTCATGACTGTCGATGATTGAATTTCTCGGGCATATATGGTTTGGTCAGGATGGTTGTTGTAATTTCAAATCACGCGACCATTCTATTTCCTACCAAGATATCACCATGAACTGGGAAATAGTATAATTTCTTTAGAGACGACCATAGTGGGGAAACCTACGATGGGCAAGGAAAGGATGCCAAAGGCATTACTAGAGAAGCGACTCAAACGAATGGGGTGAGATTTAAAGTCTTTAGCGTGCGCGTAATGAATTAGCAACTGGAATGAAGATTTACCAGCGGGGACATCAAAAGGTATTATGCTTTCATCCTTGTGTCCCGTGGTAGTCTTGCCTTTAATAGCTATTGTAATGTCTTTGAATAGATGCTTTCATCACTTTAGTCTTTGTCGTGAGCTAGCATCTTGTGATAGTAGTACGTATTATCGTCATTGAGATCAGAGTCTACCTGTTGTTTCCTTGCCAATTATACGGAAGTAGTGGAAAGGATGATGTTGATGGGAACAGGAGACCATTGGGCTGCAGTGGAAGGGACCAAGCAAATACGACATCCGGGACTATGCAGCCCAAATCAAACACAAGGTTAGCTCATAGAGGTTTAAGTTGTTTTACGTGGTAGACTTTGAAGGAAGCTGAATTAAATCTTGTGTGAGCTAGAGATTGAAGAATTGGAAATATGTTACTACTAAAAACCGGATAAGTCTCTTGGTGAAGATGCGGTAGAAATGTTGAGGCATTTTTTTGAAGGTGATGGAGAATGGCTATCCCAGGAAGCGTGGGGGAGGGGTGAAATGCTATTTTACATTGTAAGCCAGAAGCGGGGGAAATCCCGAGGAGAATCGGAATATTGGTCAAATAATGTTAGTAGGAGCATATCCTTGACAATTATCCAAGGATAAAACAGATGGAATTTAACTAAATGTGGATGAACTTTTATGTGTGTTGGAATTTGGTTTTGTACTATCTTTGCCAAAACCGGAATGGTAGTTGGGAGCTACCGAAGAACAAAAGGCGACTTTCAGGTACAGGTATCCGCATTATCAGCCCCATCAAGTTTGAGATAAGATCAATTCAACAAATTTTTCCTTGAGCGGGCTACTCACCGGAGCTGATCATGGCACTGATCGCCGCGAGGTTGAATATGCTTGGCCTAGTTGTTTTATCATTGCTATTTCATCGCTTGTAGTTACCCAATGTACTTAATACCAGAATTTTGATCATTGTATTTGGAGCTGATGCCTAGAACGATGTTTTTGCTGGTATTGAGTTTGAGATTATTGGGTATCTTGGTATTGGAAACAATGCTTGTAGGCTTAGGTATATGATACGAGGAAAATTTGTACGCTCAAGATTAGAACATCACTCCAACCATCCTTTCAATCATGAAGATAGAACCTGAAAGTAATCAACATATATATTACAAAGAATGTACAATGGTAGTTGCCCATACGGTCATGAAGTCTTGAGTCAATAGAATTCGCCGGAAGGGTGCCCGGCCCGGTACTTCTAATGGAGCATTGTGAGGATATAGTAAGTAGGGCGAATGGTTGTGGCCCGATGATAACACTAGCTGTCTATATAACCATACATAAATTGATGTCAATACATTGAGATCGTTTTCACGTAAACATGGGAACTAAATTACTCAAGTTGGACGCAAACCCAGGATTTAGTGCACCACTCTTCTTTAGCAAAGACATAATGGGAAGGGTTATTGATGACAACTGAGGGTTTAGAAACTACTGGCGTGGCTGTCATCAACCAAGAAAATCATATGATTTTTGGGGAAAAGTCTAATTACAATAGCTGCTCCTTGGAAAAATGCTTTGGCGTTGCGTTTGGATGCTTGCATACGCTTAGCAATGCTCTTGACCATAAACCTTCAAGAATCACGGTAAAATCGGGGGCGGTATTACCATATATCCTTGTGTTACGAGTGAAACTCAAATATGATATCAAACCCTCGCAGTTACCCTCCACAGCTCATACGACTGCAGTGCACCAAATGAGGTACCGTACAGTTTCTTCCTAACAATGCTTGGGTTTTGTGGTGAGGCAAAGATTTTCCGGATTCATTCTCCTCTGTTATTGGCCGATTTTTACCATTTCGTCAGCACATCAACTTCCGTCCCCGGGTGTCCATCGCCCGGGCGTTTGCAAATCATGTCGATGTGTCGCTGCAGCCGGTGCTTACAATGCAAAATGGCGCAATGTGAAGCTGGACTCTGTGGAGATGCTATCGGGAGATGGCGATCAGACTGCTTTATCTTTGCTACCGGATGATGGAGAGTCGCGTGTATAGTCGATTCATCCTTATTGTGGTACATCTCCCACGCCTGTATGGGTGTTCGATTGCTCGGTGTACGCTTTGCCTTTTGTCGGTTTCTTCATTCCGCGACTGTCTTGTTCTCCGCATACAGGATGGTACGCAGTAGCCAGCCCGAAATTAGCGAAGCATTAGAAATATAGCGGGGATAGCAGGCACCTTTTGTATGTTGGGGTTGATAACGGCACTTCTTTATACATGTGTCTTCTTCATCAGATTCACTAAAGGTATAACCATTGGTACCTTCTTTTTACTTGAGACAGGTTTTGAGATGCTGAGTTGAATAATCCAAACCGGGGTGCACATTAAAGGAATTGGGAATAAAAAGCAGGGGGATCACGTCTTATATTAATTGTTTTTGAACAAAACCTTTTGGTGATGGTTTGGGGTTGTCTTACAAAATCAAGTTTGCTTGCACGAAATACATAAGGCAAACTTACATTAACCATGTTTTCCAAGTACTGCTTCTGTGGGACGTCCTCATCAAAGGGTCATTTAGACTCACCCTCGCACTTTCTTCTTCCACAACCTTCACGGCCCTTAATGGAGTGTCAACTTTGTTCACCACAGCAACGACGTAAGATCGTTAGACATGCCAGCCATCGTTTTCCCTTCCTCGACAGCGATTGTTGGGAGGCCTTTGGCGACATTTGCGGGAATTTGGAACTATACTATAATTGTTGGCGCCATCTTGCAGATCTCACCGGATTCCGGTAGCGTCTCGGCGCTGTCGCCAAGAATGGCAGGTGTCGGCAGAGTCGCGGCGGTTTGTTGTCCAATGTCGCCGATCTTTATTTCAATTCAAAATCGAGCACAACAGTGTACCTTTTTCCCATGTCTTAGGCGTGGGTATGAACCTTATATGGACTTGTGCTTAGCTGATCACAGGGTCCCCTTTGCACCAGTGTAATTTTGCTTTGTTTCCTTTCTGCTTTGCTACCGAAGGTTGTATCACAATACTCGTAGCATAATTATCTTCTTCCGGTTTTGTGGTACATTCCGGCATGCAACAACGCTCACCCTTTTACGTATTAAAAGCTTACCTATTTCACGCACTAAACCCGGTAGGTGGTCTCACGATACTCGGCGGCATCCTTTTTCCATGAACAAAGGCGGATGCGACTAGCGATAATGATGTGCATTTCATCGCCCGGTGAGGGTGTAATCATCACGGAATTACCAAGACCACAGGTGAAGACATCTCTCACTCATCTCGATTGGCAATGAATGGTATTGGTGACCATTCTGATACGATCGCTCTCGCGGTCATCTTCCGATGCATTCTTTAAAGTCTTCGGGCTTTTGCGGGGAGGACTTCGTTGTCCTGTTGATTGGTGAATACACCTTTTCTGCGAGGGTTTTGCGTCTATTGGCCCACCCCCATTTCAAGTAGGGACTTGACATATATTGCGCCGCGTCTTCGCCACACCTCTCCCGAGGTATGAATCGTGAGACACCTACATTCGGGATCAATAGATCAGATCTTTCGTCGGCGGATCATTCGATCAGTCAGATCAGACTCGAATGACAACCTCCCTTCCTAATTTCTGGCGGTGCACAACGGCTTTACGAAATGCGCAGTCTTTGTTATTACCCAACGTGATTTCGTTTGGGCTTCTAACGCGTTCACGGGCTGCCCGGTGCAGTTCACTCTTGAGCCGCCTTTCCGAATAGGCTGCGCTTTTGCTGCTAACATGGTGACGCCAGAAATTTTGCGGATCTGCTTGGCCCTCTTGCGTTCGGTGAATGCAAATAAAGAAGCAGATCTTCGCCACTTCTCGTTCTTCAATCCCCTTACGGGGCATATCGCGCTCGCTTGACTCAATTAAACTTCTGGTGCTCTGACCTTATTTTGTAGATGGATGTCTTGTTCGGAATGACGCCATTGGTCATCCCAAACCCTCATTATATTATAGCATGAGATATACATCGGATTCGAGGTGAGAGGGATGCACCCTGGTTACGATAGACCGGCGTGGCATGGAGTCCTCCTGGTTAGAATAATCAATGGGTGGGGTCTTAGGGACGCGTTCATACGTGAAGAAACCAAGAAAAAACAAATTATGAGGGCGACTTGTAACCCATCAAAAATTGGATTTACATTTTTGCTTACCTATAGCATGGCATCCATTGGAATTGGCAGGCTGGCCGTGGATTAAGCCTTTCTCTTCACCATAGTTTTTGCGGCGTTTGAGTTTTGGAATACTAAGCTTAGGTGAATCAAAATTCTAGAAGCGCTACTTCTGTGAGCTGTATGAAGATGATAACGAATTTAGAACACGGTTGAAATTACAAATTCCAAAGTTGCTGCCCCAGGGTCCAGTCATTGGTCACGGTGATAGAAGGTGCCGATTGAAGCAGTGCATATGTGAAGGCCCGGCGGGCACCGCTGCCAGTTACCGCCTTCAACGGTGGTGAAGGTGGAAAAAGTAGTGTGGAGTCTTTGGTCTTTAGGAGTCTTTGGGAGTCGCGTTTTTGCTACCCGCGACATACTGCCAATAACTCAAAGAACCCTAAAATGCAGGTAAATGGTTAGAAAGAACCGCATGCATGGTACATGGACAAGGCAAACGCACAACCTTGCAAAAAGAAACGAATTAGAACATAAAAAACGGCCTTTCGGAAGGTGAAAAGCATCACCGAGGTGGGAAATTAGTATCAAAGATACCCTCCAGTTTGAATAAATAGCATCACCCTCAAGGTGGAAAAATAGCATCACCCTCGGGTGGAAAAATAGCATCACCCTCAAGGGTGGGCTCGGTATCACCCTCAAGGTGCGAATAAGCAACATATGAAAAATATTGTAATGGTGATCGAAAACATTATTATAGTACATCTGAAAGTGAACACCATGGCGAGACGTGTCCCGGCAGGCGGGAAAGGAAACTCGAGGAAAGAAGCTGTGAGAAGCGAATGCCGATGTGAGAAAAACCTGCCATAGTGGCTTCCCTCGAATGGCGATCCGATAGCTCGGATCGATGGAGTCTGGAAAGGACTTCGCAATAATAGGCTTTTAAGCCGTGAGCTACTAGAGAACTTCTAACTAAACTGCGCCGTGCGAAACCTCAAACGAGATGGGTCCTGAGAAACGCGATAGCGAGTGAAGGCGAAGGAAACGCCGGTGAAACCTGGTACGCTCATGTAAGGTTTCCATGACGGCGATTTCGCCGGCTCCATATGACGAAGCGAGAATCACGATACAAAGATCGATCAATAAACAGGATAAATAAATCAATATTCAATAAATCAATTTCAAGATAAACCGGGTCAATCGTTCGTCCGGATCGGTCGTTAAACCAGGTCCGTCAAATCAGAAATTATAATGAGGAAGCGCTAACCCTCTGGCGCATCCGAGAGGAGATACTGGAAAAACATTGAAGGAGCACTACTAGACCATGGCGGAAAGGGTTGTGAACATGCATATAAACAAAGAGCAAGGTGAAGAGGAAGAATTGAGATTAGGGGTTAGCATTGAATCAACTTAAATCGAGCAAAATATAGGGTGAAGTAGTCAAAGGTGAGGTTATGGCCAATAAAAGGAGAAAACGAGTGCAAAATTCAAGGTCAGATGGGTGCAGGGATGTAAGCGGCTAGTAGAAAGGATAAATGAAAAATGATGGCTAGGTAAGTGTGAACAAAAGCAAGCTAAGGGCCATATGTATGGTGAAGCTGAAACAAGTAGTGGATATGATAAATGAACCAGGCTGGCTCGCTCGGAAGGGACATGGTAGAAAAAAGGCAAGAGCGCTTGTCAAAATGGAAGAAAATATAAAAGAGCATGTGATGGGGCGAATAGATGCTGGTGGCAGGCGCAACAACTCAGAAATCCGATGTGAGCAATTAAAATGGCAGGGAAGAAATCAACAATACATGAAAAGAAGATGGCAGGAGGTGGGAGAAAAGTCCTGTGAGTTGCGGAAGAAAAAACTCCCATGATAAAGTAAAGAAATTTTAAATTCCTTGTCGGAGGGAGAAACCACCACAAAAAAGTAGATCAAAGACAGGTATGTCTAAAATTACAATATTTGGCACCCTCCCAGACATAGCTAAAATAGCAAATAGAGAAATGTTAAATGCTTGCAATACAGGTGGAAATGTCTATGCCAGGGCTCAGGAGCTTTCAGCAGGCTAACTCCTCCAGAAATTAAAAATGAGAACAGATGTGATCAAAAGGAGGGTTATGGCTAATGAAAAGGAGGAATGGAGAACAAAGTACCCAGGTGGAGATGGAGTCACGAGAGGAGGGTGAGCAGAGAGGTAAAAGGTGTGTGAATTAAAGAAATGGCGTGATATGGTATGAATAAATGAGAGACCGGGCAGAGGGCACGGAATAATCTGGCATTTCATGCATGATGCCCAGCTGAGGAAGACATAAGATGAAAAATGCACCACTCCTGACATCAAAGGGGCGAAAAATTGATGGATTATGATCAAGCATAAGCAAATGGATATGGAGGTTTAAAAAGCAAGCCATTGTCACAGAGAATACTTAAGGTCCCACGACCAAGGGCAGGAGATGGAGGTCCAGAAATACCGAGACTGGTTAGGAAGTAGCAGGGGTGAGATCCAGCAGGGTCTTTGCTGAAGGTTTACACCCTCCTTAAAAGTGGAGGGTTTGTCACTGAGAATACTTGGAAAGCGACGAAAAAGAAGTCATGTTGCAGCAATTTGAATCTGAACACGTGCTGGGAAAACGGTGTCATGCTCGCAGGTGTTGCCATCACATGAACGCACAAAAGTGATTTATTATGTGTTTGCCCGCGTGTTATTCGAACCCCGCCGCAACCACAGCTCCACGGGCAGAAAATAACTAAAACCAGGTGTCGAGAATGTGAATTTCTACTGTGTCAAAATACATTTTGTGGCCGTACGAGGGCTATACTAAAATCGTATCGTCATCGGGTCGTTGTACGTGCTTTGGGGAGTTATTTGCGGTAATTGAAGGAGAACTCAAAGCGTGGAACCCATCAATTTGCCAAAGCAAAAAAGTTTGAGGTTCACCGAAGAGTGGGATTCTGAACCTTAACTAGATGGCTGCTAAATCATAACCAGGTCTAATATTTCCACAAGAAGTGGTCTAATGTATAAACACCCATGATCCCACAAATGTTGCCAACATTATCGCACAAAGTTCGCGGGACAAATTAAAATCTTGATAAATATGCATGAAACGGCATAAACCATTATTTTTTTTTCCAAATCATCATTTGACTCAATCATCAACATTCAAAGGCAGGTGGATCCCTATAAGTGGAGTTATGCCATAATGCACCTAATCACCTTGTTGTTTCAAAATCTTAACAAGAACATCATCACATAGAATACATACAATAGTTTTTGATAAAGTAGACATTTAGTACAATACACGCAAAACTAAATTATTAGCCAAATTCCTTAGAAAGAACAATAACACATGTAATGGCGCTGAAAGCAAGGTCGTGCATATTAAAGGTACATGAAGGCGAACCTACCAGCTTCCGTTAGAAAGGAACCTGTTTGCTGTTAGAGTGATGAACCAGTCAAGGGACCCACATACCTGCTTTTGTATAGAAGCGATCATCCTTTATACGACCTCCCGAGACAATAAGCTCATTTGATTTATCTCATATAAACTATGGCGTAAGTATGAAAAGAAATTGCTTGAACCCTCTTAGCTAATCCTTTTCCATGGAACCAATAGGGTTTTAGTTGATGTGCCATTTTGTTCCAATGTAAAGATCTTGAGACATCGTGCACCGGTTGAGAAAACCAACATTTCAATGCCATCACATGTTTCAGGACTTTATAGAACGATCTTAATACAAATATGTACTTATAATGCAAAATGTTACGGCATAACTCCTGTCCTGACAGTTAAATAATGTTGTCTGCCTAAATGTTAGATACAAGATGGTAAATTGATCCTCACTTTAAAAGATGTGAAAAGTAATACGAAAATATAGCTCAAGCATATTCATTTGGAAGGTTTCTACAAAAACAAATTTCATCATTGGCATGAACATATGAGATTTAGATTGGTGGTAGAAATGCTAGGGCAATAAACTCAAATATAACTTTTATAATAATCCCTAAATCACTAGATGTTATTTCATGAGGTAGATTCCCGTTAGTTTCTGGGCTGCAACCTAAGTGATGCAAGATGAAGCTTTTGAACATGCCTGCTAGCAAGTTCCACAACTGCTGTTTGTCCTCTGAATTTTCTAAAAGAGGGACTCACGCGAAAATATCTCAGGAAGATTATACCCAAACTTAGAGCATTAGCTATTGTCTCACACAATTTAGCTCTAAATCCGAATTAAGAGTGATCTGCTTTGATAAAGTTGCCACCACATATGATAGATGGCATTTTCCAGATGCGGTTCCCTTCCTTAAGGAAAGTAAGGCTAGTGGTTACATGCAGAACAAACAGCTTATGATGTTTCAGTTGCATGCGGACGTTATGATGCTGATCTTTGCATGCAGCTACTTTCGCTATTGCTTTACCATGGTTTGTTTTGGACTTTTCGGCCTTTCTGGAGGAAAATTTAAACAAAATGAACCATGTGAAGCAGCCAGATGGTTTAGCAACAAGATCTGCAAGCTAAAAAGGGTGATCTGGTATGGAAGACCTGCACCTAGTGGAATCCAAGCATAAGCGACTACTCAGATTTGTTTGCTAATTTGCTAAAATACCTACGATATGATGCACCTACATCTCTGGCCACTGATATTTCTTGCAGGTGTTTCAATCTACCTGTCGAAATACTAATCGGTGGGCTATGGTCCAGATCTTGCATAATCGGACCTCAAATGCGTGTTTTCTTCTTCAAACCCTTGACCCGTAGTGGGACCCTCAAATCCGAAATACCTATGCATGGGAGGTCGAAGGAGGCAACAACACCAGTCTGCGCCCGAGATTGGCCTGCCTACGCGTACATAAGACAGGCAGTCAAGGACCGAACTGTGCAAAAGTAAGTGGCAGAGGAATATGCCATACTAATGAAGCAGGACACTAACCTCAAAGGGAAGAAATGTCATAGGTGCCAGCAGGTTTGTTGCATGAAATTTTTTTATTCTCTTGGAACAGAATTAAGCAAAGCAAGACTTATTTACTAGGGGTTATTCTAAGCAATAGGATATGAATTACACAGAGGTTCTTGCAAATGTAGAAAGTTGGAAGCAGCAGCTACTAGTCAAACTCTCTTCCAACAATACAGAAACCATGCAAAATGATTACGCTACTAGGTCTCAGATTCAAAGTTGAGTTTAACCAGTAGAAAGCATCCCTTTGTCGTGTCTCCTGAAGGGGTGAACATGAAATCCATGCCCTGGGTATTAAGCACTTCGACACTTTCATAAACAGAGAGCTGGATTCTAACATAGACTGCAACAATCAAGAAGATAAGACAACCCGTACACTCCACCCAGATAAAAACAACCTATGGCTAAAACAGCACTGTATGCATGTATCTAACTCACTTATTAGAATGAAACAAATCTCTTTATTGATGAAACAAAATGGGCACGCGGTAGCCTGTTCTGCGTAACCACGTGCATTTTGGCCTTCAAATTACCACCAGTTGAACCGAGATTTTACCTGTCTAAAAAGAAATTAACAAAATCTAAATCAAGCTCTGGGAGGAGATCTAACCTCTAATTCTAAAAGATTTAGCTATTAGAACTATCTTCAACAACCTTCAGCTCCACCACAATCGTCCAAAATCACTTCGCATTTAAGGAGCTTAGACAGGCAGAAAAACAAAGATGAAAATTGCAAAAGCGAATAAGTAAAGAAAGGACGAACTCTCCTAGGTAGGTCATAGCCATGGGAACATGCCTTTGGTAAGGATTTCTCTCCACATGGAGACAAAGCACGGACAATGCCAGAGCTCAGAGGTCGGGTTGCTGCAGCCTCGAACAAGGAGCGAAACACCGGTTTTCCCGGTTTCCACAGTTCTCTGTAGCAGGGGCAACCGAGCATTCTGGTATGATGGGACGGCAGGTCATTGGCGTATTCACGAATATATTGGCCATATACCTGGCATATGCCGCAAACCCTCAACAGGGCACATAGAATTGAAACAGTGATGAAAAATGGGTAAATGGAAGGCACAATAGCTTCGCGGTGACATATGGAAAGATATATCATGCCAAATCTAGATACAAATAAGACAACTTCATTGACAAACATGGAGCTTTGCCGTGCAAATAAATATAGCGCTATCTAGAACAACAAATCGAAAGAAATATGAATCAAAGAAATAGGATGTCGAGGGACAATGAAATGCTTGAAAACTCAAATATGGTAAAATTTGCAAAAGGAAAGCCAAAAACTCAAAGGAAGGCAATATCACGTCCGCTGAATCGGCAAAGGTTCGAAGCATGACCGAGGCAGACTATCGTCCAAACACGAAAACCCGCAAGAACAATTACTGCGAAGAACACCAATGCAAGTAAAAAATGCTCAAATAAGGTACTTGTGGCGAAATTGCGTTGCCCTAAGAAGAAATTAGTATTTTAATGGAATGAAGAGACATGGGAAAGTATCCCTTCTGCTGCTACGGGGTGAGTCTGTGAAAGCCATATAAAGCATAAATATGATAAGTTCAATTGTGAATGTAAAGACGGCACAAAGGATGAAATAATACAATTGAGGCCTTTGTCTGACTAAATTCTAAAAGTAGTGTTCAGAATGGTCCGGACATATAAGCGGATGCAGTGCAAAGAATGCCTCTAACAAATATCCATGATATGCTATGATCCATGAGAAACAATGGTATGGGTTGAAGAAAGCAGCATTGTCTTGGGATAATAACAACGTTTGGTGTCTTTGAACATGTTGCCCATCTAAGGATAAGTATTTGGGACAATAGGTCGAGAAAAGGAAGACATAGAACCAATTATTAGAGCCATTATACAGCCAAAAATAGGTCATATCCCTATAAAATTGAAGTGACTTAAATAGCAAGGTATGATGCAAAATGAGTGCCTTATCACCTATGGTGAAGTAATGTAGGTTTAAACGATAACTTAACAACATAGCATAAAAGAAATATAATTAAACACAATTTCTGGCGCATGTTGGAAGTACAAAAGAGCGCTTGCTCGAATACGCATCAAATAAGAAACCACATAGGACCATTGCAATGAAAGGGTTAAAGGCAGAGGCACAGATAACGATAGAACTATACCATAATCCCCAAAGATCATGTGCATTAAAGGCTGGTAGGTTTACTCCCCCTTCGAACGGAGTCTCTCACGGTAATCCAAAGCGAAACCCGAGATATATTTCCACCATAGACTCAAAACAGTAGATGCATTTGTAAATTAAACCGAGCAGTGGGTCTAAAACGAATGGTAAATTACTTACGGTCTAAAGAAAAACCAAATATGTTTCTAGAAATTGAAGCCATGGAAACGAAATGGGGTGAAATTCTTAACTGCTATATATTGACATGATCCACTTCTGACCAGCGAATTTCATCCTTCTTGATAATGTTTATCACTAAAATGTTTATCTTGAAAATGTTTGCATCTTGTAGGAACTCCACTAAGAATGTTGGTAGAATGATCTAGAAGCTTCTTGTAACTAATGGGATGCAAGGGCGGTCGAGGGAGAAGAACAACCAGTGATTCTTGAAGAATCCGGACACCAGGGTTGAAGCGATAGGAAGGAGAAAGGAAAAGTTAAGCGACTACCATTTTGCAGCCGCCGGACCGCGAATGTGACGAGGATGGGATTACAAAACTGTATTTTATAAATTTGAGGCATGAGCGAGGCCAGCTCATAGCGGGGACAATGGTAGAAGAAACAAATCATGATGACTTCTGATGCGATGCTAAGTGATGAAGCAAGCGACCTTGAGAATGGCAGCGGCTTGCTTATCCCAGATGCGATACGAGCACAGGAATAGGCCGCGATCGGGAATCAACCTTTGCAAGAACATAAACGTCCATGGCGGCTTAAAAGCAACTCAAAGGCAGGGATCCGAGGGCATCGCGCTACCTTTCTGTTGTAGCGAAATAAAAGGCGGAAATAAATTCAAATATAATACCTGGCCAGCAGATGCTTAAAAAACTAAACATAAAACCCACTGGACGAAATCACATGGGGACCACATGAGAGTCGCGTTAGTGGAAATACAAGCGTAAAGTGGGGATCCATGGAAATCTTCGCTAAGGCTGGCACGCACATACCGGAGATCATGCCGCAATCTGACAGCGTTCATAGTGAAGACTTGCATGCTGGGTCTGCATTCGTGAACAATTAATCATAGGGGAGCTGATCCATCATAAAGCAGTCTGAAAGCAACCAACAATTACGGGAGAAAAATGGTTTTCGAGTTGAAAAAGGGCAGGAATGAAGAAGATCATGATGGTGAGGAAACAAAATGGACAAGATATAGACAAGAGTATGCTCCTCTGTATGCTGAGAAATTTGGCGAGAAGGTATCAGACTGAGGGAAGGTATTGTGGATAGGAAAAAGGAGGCCGGAAGAAGGAAGAGGGAAAAATTCTTGTGAAAACCGTCGCCGATCTTGAAGAGAAACCACTTATATAGTGGCTCATTCCCTCGAATCGAATCGATGACTCGGATCGATCGGTCGAACCATGAAACTCTGATCTTGCCTCACAGATGTATGCTTTGTTACCACTGCAGATAGAAGTCCTTAACAAAGAAACCATAGGGAAAAGCGATACAATAATACAAAAAAGCCCCCAGATTATATGCTAGATATGGCAGGCTTTTACGTTACAATGCATAATGCGGCTTCAACTTCTAAAGGCTTATATTATTACATTAGTATTTGTGGCATTACTTTTAATATTTGAGATTCCAAAAAGTAGCATGCTTCAAGGGGCAAAGATTGTGGGGAAGTTTATGGCTTATCTTTATTTGATGTCTCTGATGTGGATGGGACATGGGGAATTTTTCAAATACTAGAAAGGCTCATTCCTAGTATTTGGGGGATGTGGTAGCCAAGGGATTGGCCAAGTGGATGTCACGGTCTAGATGGTTTGCTAAGTTTAGAGGCGGGTTTTTGAGAACTTCTTCTCATTTGAACATCCAACATTGTGCATTATTGTGGATGTTTGTCCGCTGACAGGGGTAATGTTTTCCTAAGGGAATATAACTAGGAGCAGAAAATGCCTGGTAGAACATGAAAATGTGGATTACTCCGATTAAAATTGGAGCTTACTTCCTTATATGCGCTAAATGCAAATTTGAACTGCTCCTTTATAACGGCAATCGGGCTCTACACAAAATAGCTCTACAAAAATATTTGCCTAGGCGACACAGAATCCATTCAGTTGATGGACCTAATATATTCGGAAGGGCCACTAAAGTAGGACTATAGTTCTAGTGCCAAAATTCAGGTTGCCGGTGATTGGGTGGATTAATATACATGACCCAGGAAAATGTTTGTACTAGAAGTAGGACAAGTCCGGGGTGCACCAATTTGAACGTACACTATTCACTTTTGGTATCATGGTTCCATAGCGTGGATATCCTAATGAGACTGTGCGATATACCGGACCGCTATGACATGATGGAGTATTTACCAATTGCTAATCTTCGGCTAAGGTATGATATAACTAACTTGAAATATGTTTTCATTCAGTATGTGAATAATATGGATGGCGCCCCTCTTGTGGTGGTGGGGTTGTATCACTGTAATCTCAGTTAATAAATTGGTGTTATGCCGCATCCCGCAGGTGGTGGTAGGGTACCTTTAGTATGATTATTATAGCTTGCTCGATTTACCTAACTTGGGGGTACTTTTTAAAGTAGCTAGGGATGGGTGGTGTCATGGTTATTTGCAAACTGGCATCTTCCCTAAGCTTGACGGTTACTAGATGTATTTTACAATGGCGGTGTCTGCATTTAACCTGATGGTGCCGACTTGCCTAAAAGCATGTCAAAGCTTGGGAGCAGCAGTTATTTCCAAAGGCTGTCGAGAATACACCATGGAGAAAGACAGGACAGCACATTGATACGGTATATATCATGGGAAGGTTGGTTAAAAGTATGAAATACCCATTTTCAGGTATGATTCGTTTTCAATTCAACGTATAGCATGGACAAAACTGGAACTTCAGTTTACCGACTTTAAAATCGGGGTATGACTAATCTGGATACGGGAATGCAGGTTATGATGCGGCAATTGGCGTTTCGTTGCAATGGGCAATTTTTCTAAACGGCTGATCCCACTTTTATGCGGTAGTTGCATTCTCTCTACCGAGACTCCTTTCTCCATTAATTTCTCAAAAAAAACTTTCTCTGGTGGTTGGTGTGGATTGCTAATATGAAATTAAGTTCCTCGATTCAATCCAACCTTGAGAGACAATATAGACGAAGTGAAATATTTTCAATATGCATTCTTTCTTGGCTTATCTTGGCACAAATGGCTTTGCTGATGTGGATGGGACATGGGGTACAATATGAAGGAGCTCATTATAGTAATGGGAATATCATGAAGCAGGCTCAGGAGACTTCTTGAACTTTCTAAGGCTGGGCTGCTCCTTTGGTGTTCTGAGCTTTCTAGGAATTTGGAATGTTCTGGGGCTCAACTAAGAACTTCAGGACATTTTCCAGAGACTATCTACAACATTTAGGCATTTAAAACAGAAACTGGCAAAGGAATATCAGAACATTTGTGGAACTTCCTAGAATATTCTTCCTGTTAAGTCAACTAATTAGATTCTTACCGCCAGAGTATATTTGAAACATTATTTTTCCAATGAATCGGCTGGTTTAATTGGTTAGAATGAGGCTTTTGGGAATGGCGAGGTTGTCCATAAAAAATATAATACACTTGACCTCCCTTAAGGCCCAGAGCATGCAATGTGAGTCTATAGGATCTTGGACCAAAGTTCAAAGTCAAGTTTGTGGTGTCCAGGGAGTCATTGGGATATATCTAAAAGCAACATTGGTTTTTCGATGATGACAGGGGATTGAACCAGCGGTGCAGATTGATTACGTATATTTTTAGAAACTCCCAAGTAGTATGATCCACCCAAGCGTGTGAGCCATAGAAATTTTTGGGCGGCGATGCAAGGTTCGAAGCAACTGGACCATAAGGTCTGAAACCTTATATGTTACGTAAAACTCCCAAAGTCATTGTAGGCCATAGAATTGCGTCCCATAAAACAACGTGAGCCATGGGATCCGGCCGGCAGAATCCGGGCAGAACGCCAAAACATGGAACATGTATACCGAAGTCTAATCTCCCTACGAGGGTTTAACATGTTTGCGGTATGGTTCTATCGAACATTCTATTATTCTATCCGGCATTGTCTTTGCGAGCGTATAGAATTAGAATTTAAACTTTGGCTGGTCGCAGTGCTTACCCGCGTTGTTACTTTTACAGCATGTGAGCTGCCTTTTGATGTCTACCAACATTCTAAGTACTTTAAAACTCTACTTTGAGTTTGAGTGCTTAGAGTTCTCTGGAGCATTTCTGGAATCTCGCCAATATTCAAGGACGGTCACGTAGGCTTTCAGAAACACTTTTCACGGAATTATCAGACTATATCTAGAACTAAATTTATAGGTTACTGTAAGAATTTATGAATATTCATTTCGATTCACTAGATTCCATGGTCCCTTAGATTTTTGAGATTGCTCTTGGTTTACTTACATATTACATAAGCAAGGATTCAAATAGATTATAGCAAGAAGATTCCCCTAGATACTCTAAGACTTTATCAAGATTCTTTTGGATTCCATGGGATTTTCCCAGAGAGAATATCACCAGATTCCACTAGATTTAAGAGATCTTCTTAGACATGATGGTACTGCTTTACATTTTGAGATAATTCTCTTGGAGACTCTAGATTCCTTTAAATTATAGAACAGACATTAGGATTACACATTTTAAAGCTTTCAAAACATCCTAGAATTTCTGGAACTATTTCTTGGGTTACATATATTCTTATTACATTCCTTACATTCAAACTTCTAGAGATTTCTAGAACAATTTGGTTTCTAGAACTTTCCACAACGTGCGGAATTTTCAAGGTGGTTTAGCCAGACTCACTCAAGTTCTCTTATGTTCTAACAAATTTTTTTTAGACCTTGCCAGAATGCGGAACTTTCTAGAACTGTTCTAGAACTATCCCACAGAAAATTCACGGAGACTTTCAACGATACAGACCTTACCAGACTGTCATTTTGTGTAGTGGTTGTTACACTTAAGTATGTTTAAAACGTATTGTTTTTAGTGCGTTTAGGAGCAGGGTTTGAGGGCAATGAGAAGCCAGGTTAGGTATCTCCCAAACAACACAAGAATTTTAAGGCCTCTCCTTAAGGTTCATTCCGGGGTAGAGCATTCAACATAGGATCTTAAGACCCAGTGTCCGGGGGCAGGAATGTGTATGTGGCAAAAATCTAAGCAGCATGAACCAGTAAGATCTTGAATCGACGATCAGGAATGAAGAACAACACAGACATGGATCTATTACGCCCATAATTTACCGAAACCATGTGCACCGGATATGCCCAAACAGGTAGGTGGTAGGATCTGGACAGGCGTTCGAGGATCAAAAACAACACAGACCGTGGGATCGATTACATATAATTCCCGAAAGCCATTGGGATATGTCTAACAGCATTGGTAGAGGTGGTCCGGTGGTCGCGTCGATAGCTTGGGCCAGTAGGATCATAAATATAGAATCTATATAGAAACCAAACCGCCGGGCGTGGGTTCATTACAAAAGCAGCGTGAGCCGTTGGGGATCCTCCGTGGGCAGTCGAATGTTGCGACAAGAACATAGATGAATAATAATGCGAAATTTATTCGCCCTCCGGACATGTTTGAAGGTTTCCCAGCGTAATTCCTACGGTAAAGAAAATTCTTAATACGTGCTAAAGTTAAAGATATACTTTAAATTCATAGGTTCTCACAAGATTCTACCAAGGTTCTCTTAGGGTTTCGTGGTATTTCTCTGCGGGCGCAGATTTCAGATTCCCATTAGATTTCTCTGGGTTCTCCAAGATTCTATGAAGATCCCCTTGATTATCTTTGATTCCATTTTGGTGCATGAGTTGCCCCTGGGACATGAGTTCGAAGAGGATGTGAGTTTAAAGCGGAATGCTGGTTTCGTAAAACTGTTTTCTTGAGTTCACATGGAGTTTTGTAGAGAGGGTTCGGCTCAGATCTACGTTTTAAAGTTCCCTTGGAGGCATAAATATTTTCCTAGATTCTCTTACATTTGCTATGATTTTCTTCGTTAGTTGTTCTTAAGTTCAGCATTCTAGAACTTTTAGAGACAGTGAACTTTGCGGACGTTCCTGAAGACTTTTCGATATAATTAGAACTTTCTAAGAGGTATTTCCCTAAGATTTCCTTACATTCCGTGGAATTCCCCTACGATTCCTAGAACATTTAAAGAACTGTGCCAGAACAATTTGGAACTTCTTGGAAAGAATTTTCATGGAATTCCCCTAGATTCTCCTTTAATTTTGAGAACTTTCAGAACCTTCAGAACTTTCTTGAACTAGCTAGAATGTTGCATGATGTTTGTCTTAAATGACATTACTATAAGTATATTTGAAGCATAAATCATTCATGGAATTATTCTTGGAATCAAAAGGTGGTTAGAGATATGAAGTAGGGGATCAATGAGGTGGGGGTTAAATTACACGTAATGTAAAATTTAAAAGCTTTTTTAAGCATAAATTCCTTCATGGGGTAATGCTTGGTCACAATTAGTTTGAGGTGGAGACTAGGGGTCAATTAGAGTTCAGATTCCCATAAAATTTTAAAAACCTTTTCCTAAGGGATGACAGGCATTACTACATGAAAGTATACTTAAAACATAAATTATTAATGGAATTAATGCTTGGTCTATGTGGGTTGGAATGGGGGGTTGGGGAACCCAATAGCGGGAGTTTGAATCTCTTGCAATTCCAAGCCTTTCTGGGATGAGCAGATTGACTAGGCAGGATGATTCTATACTAATTGTCCATACTTATAGTGGATATTGTCCCAGAAACAAGCATTGAGAAGTAGTAGTCTAAAATGGCTCCCCGAAACAGCCGGTAGGCGGATACGTCCAAAACTATGCGATGGCCGTGGGATCTCCGGATCAATGGCGGGATTCCGAGGAGGACGGTCTGATACATGCATAATTCCCAAACCGTATGCCGTGGATGTGTCCCAAAGCTGCTTGATGGTGATTGTGGCGTATGTCTATAAACCAACTCCAACCATCAGGCCAGGTAAGATGCGTCCCAAAACCGCCGCGTGTAGTAGGATGGATCAATGGCGGATGGGATAAACATAGGTATATATATGTTGCCGTGCCATTATGATGTCATGGTTAGATATATATAAAGAAAAAAGGGAAAAATAATCTTGAACTTGTTTATATTGAGGAAGGGCGCTTGATGGCGAACTACCAGCCTACCAGTTAATGTAATTTGAGCAAAAACAAATTGGATGGTGTGCATTTTCTATTTTTCACTGGTCAAAGAAAATTTGAGATCTACTGCACTCAAAAGCTAGAACCGACAAATAATGGGCATTCTTGCGACTTGCAAAATGCAATGGAGTTAAATTATTCAAACAAAATAGTCTCCTTGCATTTGTTGCTTCATCTTTGCTCTCTCTTCCCTGCGAAGAATCCCAGCATCCACGTCTTAATTCTAAAAATCCTACCATTTATATACGCTTATCTAGATTGGAGATTTGATGATCGCGTTACCAAAGTTCATCACTGGCTCTGCCAAACAAAGGGCCGGTATAACTGGATCAGTGGCTAGCGTAGGGAGGGTCGCGATAAAGGGCTTCTTCAAAGAGATTTAAGCCGGGTTGATCAATGATACCTGTATCATTACTTGGTTAGGGGTATTTGACATGCAATCCTCCAAGGCATGGCAATATGATCTACTTCTGCTGGCTGCCGAGGGCCCCAGCTTATTTACTTCATTGTCGAGGGGAACAAGCTTTGGCAGCTGTATTGCATCAGTCGCGCGGGGTGCAGACCTGATTGAGGCAATTGGGTGGGAAGCGGCCGCAGGTACCGCGCCAGAAAGCGGGAGCTAATATTGCGTTGCGGGTTATAGGTTATTGAAGATGAAAAGCCGCCTCTTGCAAGTTGCCACTGCTTTTCGATGATCAGAATCATTTTTGACCTTAGCGACTGTTCAAAAACGCAACTACCGAACACCTCGTATGACACGGCATTATATACTTGAGGGTTCTAGATAAACATCTTGCGGTGCGGAAACCCTCGGTGGTCATTATCTCCGAAACGATACATTATCCGTCATTCGCAAGAGTTTTTTCCGCCAAACAACTTTTCAGAAGGTTTTAATCCCGAAAGCCAGTAATGATTGGCCCACTAGCCATTAATATGGGTCCGCATTGATGCCAGTGGACGTTAAAAAATCTATTCTATTCTATTCAATAAAAGACCATATTATCCCACAAAATTAGTAAAGGCAGATACACTCATGTGATGTCCTAATGGGAGGGTTTTTAACTCCCACCTCCAATCAAATGCTACGTGATGATTTTTCTTTCATGGCAGTCATCATATTCTATTAGGCATGATTTTCTGATTTTTCGACCATGTGCAATACGCGGGGCCGTACAGCGATTGAGATCAACGACTAAAACCTCAAATTGAACTTTCGTTGAGTAGGCCTTAGGCACGAGATTACGGCAAGAAAAGACGCGCGCGGCGAGCTTTCAAGCTAAGCCATTCTATCAAAGACTCTTCAACCCGGCTTCTCTAATTACTAAGATGAAAATGATGCGTACCGGAATCAATGCGGG
>JAJEKV010000037.1:13462441-13647441 GCA_021234155.1 Isoetes taiwanensis
CTGCTAAAGAAAACATACAAATACCTTAGGGATTACAGTTGTTTGCTTCTTCATCTTCATGATCTCACCAGAAAGATAGTTGTTGCTGAGATTAAGGACTCTGAGAGCTCGTTGATAAGTAGAGGCATTCAACATTCCACTTAGCTGATTATTTGACAAGTCTAGCACCTCAAGAAACTCCATTTCGTCCCAGAAAGGCCAGATCTGATCTTTCAAACCAAGACCGGACAGCAACTCTTTTATCCACCCATCTTCCCTCAGCGTCACACCATGCCATGAATTCAAATCTTCAAGGTCCCAATCTGCTAAAAACGGTGTTCCATGATTCGCTAGCCGATTTCTGAAAGAAACCAAACTATTTTTGTCATTGTTCTGATCGGAAACTCTCTCGGGGGGACATGATATATCTGCATCAGGCAAGATTCGTGCACTTGGGGTCGAGAAAATGGAACAAACAACCACAAAAAACACAACAATGTTCAGAAAAGACTGGATCGAGCTTGAAAATATTGCATTAGGCATTGCTGAATTACAAGCAGATCATTTCATGCCATAGGAAAAAGGTAACTCAGCTTCCGACGCCATCTTGCCGAGCCCTTGGATCTTTTTGAATTAAAAGAGGGCTTTCTTTGTAAGCCCTATGATCTTAGCCATTGAGGAGGATGAAACAAAAATTGCACAAATTGCATGCAAAAACTTGGTGCACTCTAGATGTACTGATTAGTATGCCTCATGCAATACGCACCATGAAATCATATAAAAACCATGCCAAAAAGCGTATAAAATCACAAAAAAAAACCCTGTTATAATGCTAGATATTGGTGTTGAAGCCTGATTTAGCATTGTGTTACTAGTGCTTCTTCTTATCTCCATACTTTATTTTGTAAATCAATCTACTCCTTAGCATACTGGATAGAAAACAAGACACCCTCACAACGTAGGCTTTACTTAATATTATATGGGCCGTGAATACCTCGAGTTGGCAAGACATTCAAGAGAACTAGATAGACGATAATGGCCCTAGGTGCTAAATCAGCTAGACCCACAACATTTACCCATAGTTTTGTCATCCAGAAACACATCACAATATACACACAACCTGCCTAAGCAATAGTTCATACCCATACAACTTGCCTAGGCAACTGTTCATACCCATATGTTAATGTAAGTTGGGCATTACAGTAATGCGAACACGAGGAATACCCTTAAAAGAACAACCTTTTCCGCCTTATATAGCATGGAAATTCCTACTACCCCCTTCCTTCCCACAAGCACCGAATACTATTCTAAACTCGATAACAATGTGCTCTCATATCTTTCTTCAAGATTGGAATCAAGCAATGCTTCCCCAATTCCACATTGAGCGACTCACAAGAGGAAGCTCTAGAATAGCAATTCCTCTCCAAATTAATAACAATTAGCAAAATGCCAAAGTTGCCACACTTAACCTGTGCTTACATGGATCAAGTTGCACACGATCATCGAACATACCTCATATCAAATTCCACACAAACATTGAAGATTTATGAAACAAATATAAAATATAGAGAAATACAAATCCATGCACCGTTCTTCGTTCAAATTCACATCAACCTTGCCACATCAACTTCACATCAACCTTGTCACTCCCTAGCCAGACGGCGATATTCACCTGTCCCCTCTTTGCAGTGCATAAAATCATGGAAAAAATTAGTGGCTAAACTTAGCCGAGCGGCGAAATGTTTGCCTTGTTTGGAAAAACAATTGGCTAAACTATGGCCCTTTTTGGGCTAAAAAAAAAAAATTAGCCAAGTCTATTTCACGCCCCACCTCCATTTCGTCCGGCTTTAGCTAATCGCAAGACAGTATAACTGCTAAAATTTGGAAAGTTTAGCCAAAATTTAGAAGCTTTTACGTCAAATTTTAGTGTACTTTAGCCAAATTATCCTATAGCCTTTATATCCATGGGTCTTAGGGCACAAGGGACAATAATTCTATTCTATTTATTATGGTTAGTTAATATTTAGGTCTTGAATTAGTGCAAAATAGTTAAAAGATAGAAGATTTTTTTTTTTAAATAAAAGGTCAGCTAAACGTAAGAAAGTACAGGTGGCAAAATTTAAAAAGTTTATCTAAACATTAGAAGCTTTCACCTCAAGTTTTGGCATACTTTAGCCAAGTCTATTTCACCACTTTGAATATAAAGTTCCTTAATTTTTTCCCTGACGTTGTCGAACAATAGTCCAACAACACATAATGCAAATTCGCATCGCATTCTTATACGTCATAATCTTAAACTTTTAATTAAGATCAACTGATGTTTTATAATGTTTTGAAGCTAAGGTAGTTAATTGGTCAACTCTAGACACCCTTGACTCCTAGACACTATCCATGTGTCGGACCAAACTTACAATGTATGAATAAAGTAATTCCAAGCATGAATAATCTTGCCACCCACCTAACACTATGCGCACTTTCTCCTTACTCCATCAAATGCACTTTTTATAAAGTGATAAACTATCACACTCACACAAGAAATACATCTTAAACCCACCTGCAACGTTTCACTAAACTACACAACTCACCTCTTTGCTTCAACTATCAAGTGCATGGATATGGTTTCAAAGTAATGATTGCATCAGAATGCCACAAGAAATCTCTTAAAAGCTATTTTTGCTCATTATAAATAATAATAATATTATCCTTGGGCATAATTTGCAACTCAATCGTTTTAACATCAAATGTAGTTGACAATAGTCCTTTCTCAAGTTCTAAATAACACCTTTAATAGCGTAAACCACCCCGGATTTCCAATTTTTGTTTCTTCTGTGGAAACTTCCATTGGTGGCGGAGCTAGAGCGATGTCACCATCATTGTTTTGTACAGAAAATTGGTGTATATACAAGACACATTTAAAAACAATTTTGTATAATTTGACACGGTTATACACAAGACATTCGAGTCATATTATCACATTGATATCAAAACAATCCCAGATACAATGCAAAACATAAGTTTTCACAGCAGAAATTCATATTATCACATTGATCAAAACAATCCCAGATACAATCCGAAACATGAAGTTTTCACAGCAGAAATTTACTTAGAAACCATGTTGCAATTCTGAAGGACACTAGCTAATCCAGAGGCATCTGCAACTGAAACAAAATGACAAAGCAGAACCTGCCTTCCTCCTCCATACTGTCGAGAACTGCAAGAAACAAACAAGAAAGTGTTAGAAATAACTAATAAAACTTCAATCCACGAAAAAAGTAAAAAAATTATCTTAAGAAGCTTGAAAACTCGCAAATCTTCTCGCCACAACTCGTTGGACCAAAATTTACACTAAAAAGCTAACAAAATTGCAGATCTTCTTGCCAAAACTCGTCAGAACTCCCAAAACACGTCGAAACTCAAAAACCCATCACAACACTTGAAGCAAGCTCCAAATCCAGCAAAACAAATATCAAAATGAAGCTAGGGTCAAGACGCCACTGCAGAACTAGACGACGACGCGAGCGCCACAGTAGCGCCTCAAAAAAAGGTCTTGGAGCATGCCGAACTTACGCCATCGCCAAAGCTTGAACAAAAAAAGAAACACACGCAATACAATGAACTTTTTCCACATAGGCGACACGTCGGTGCCACCTCAGAAAAAAGCTCCTCCCGGGTTGTTTACGTAATGGAACCGCCACGTGTCGGAGTTTCTGTGGTGAAAACTTTCAGGCGACGCACCACCCGCAGCTCGGCGCCGCCTGAAAGTTTCCACCATGGAAACTCCTCCTCGTGGCAGTTTCCTATTATATAATTACCCTTACAATTACTTTAATTTCTACAACTCACATTGTATTGCACAATATAACACACACTAAAGCGCACCATGGATAATACCTCTACACCCCTTTTGCCAAAGGACCAAGCTTTCACACCTGTCTTAAATGTATGTGTGCATTTTAATAAACAAATCCTTTTTCCAACTCCACATTCAATGACTACAAAGATAAGATAAGATAAGATAAGATAAGATGAATTTTTACGTCCATGGGAACCCAACGGGTTATGGGACGGCACATGCAAGGGCAACAGCCCATCTAAAACCTGGGGACTAGGCCCCATCACCAAACACAATAACCAAATATTAAAAGGCTACCAAGAATAAGATAAGATAATGCTAATGCTAGTGGTAAATTTATGCTTCTAAAATTATCTAGACATAGTCAGTCCCAGGATTGGAAGGCCATTGATCCAGAATAATTGCTGCGCCTCCTCTGTATACTGCCCATTTCTTTTGTAGGCGGCCTGTCCTCACCTTACATACCTCACAGTGGTAAATTTATGCTTCTAAAATTATCTAGACATAGCCAGTCCAAGGATTGGAAGGCCATTGATCTAGAATAATTGCTGCGCCTCCTCTGTACACTGCCCATTTCTTTTGCAGGCGGGCTGTCCTCACCTTACGGTTACACAATTGAAGAGGGGAGAGGTCCAACTGTACTGAGAAACTAGTCCCTCTGAGATGGTTTCATGCTGAAGAACATGTAAGCAGCTAAGAGTCTCTTGAAACCGAACCAAAAGATGGCGAGGATGATCAGGTCTTGCCGCTCCCATCCTAATAGCGGAGACAACTCCACCAACCTTTACATGCATGACATCAGTGAAAAAATGCAAAGCCGCATCCATATCAGAAAGGGCATCATCTTCTGCCTCTGCAGTTCTAGGATATAAGATTGCCACCTTTAACCTGAACTTACATGGTAAGAACATACTCGTATCAAATCCTACACGAACATTATAAGTTTAAAAACAAACATAAAAAATAGGAGGAAAAAACTCCACAAATCCATAAATAATAGAAATCTACTATTCTTGATACTAGTTTCACACTAACCTTGCAACTCATCTGTCCCCTTATGCACAGTAGGAATGGCGTAATTTTAACAGAAGAACCCTTGTCACTCACCTTCCCCCTTTGCGCCGCCCCAACGGATATACTCAAGCAACTAACAATCAACTCCAAAAAATAGACTCTGGGAGCACTACCCAAAGATGAACCGTAAAACTAGCGTAATTCTGAAAGCATCTCTTGCATCATAGGAGTTGGCGTCACTTTAACATAAGAACGTAGAACTAGCGTAATTCTGCAAGCACTACCCATATTGATTGTTTCAAAAGGAAAAGCGCATGTGCTTACCTCTAAGGGACTGGTCTGGCAATAATGTTGAACCCTGGTAGAGCAATTGGGTTTAACGGCCCTTTAAAATTCCAAACCCCTAGGAAAATTTTAAGCAATTGATGGGACACCTTTCTTATTCGGCCCCCCTTCCGATGTGCATCAAATCTGGCCCTCCAATTCAAGTATTCAATGGCTAGATGTGATGCCACGTCAGCAGGGGGCCGAATAAGGAAGACTAGCCCAATTGATGCTTCAACAAGCAAGCTGGTACTTTGTTAGTTTCACATGACCATCATATCTCGCAACCACTAATTCCAAGATGCAAGAATAACCAAAGATGGGATTTCACAGCATGGGAAATTCAAAATAGTGGCAGACAACCTAGAAACGAAATTGTTGGGCCGGATTGCTTGGCCATGCAACAAGCGCAGATGCAAAAAAGAAGCACAAAGAAAAGCACAAGCAAAACTTTGATTGGCCATGAAAGCTCTCTTGAAGGATCTGGAAGCGTCATTGAGCATGACCATGGCAGGGCAAAAATTGCGCCTCATTTAAACGGTCGCTCATATCCCTGCGAGAAAAATATCAAAGCACTCGAGCATAACAGAGAGACTCAAACTTTCTTAGAGGCTAGGGTATCTTAGAAATCGAACCCCGAACCCCTAGATCCAGCTCCGGAGCGCGCAATCGAAGGTCGCACCTGTATCTGCTCTTCAGCGTGGCAACAATACTGACCACTCAATTTCCGATGTTATCTTAAACCAATGGCCAAAATGGCCCCAATTATCAACGATATCCAACTTAATGTCCTATCCAATCCTAGCCGCTTATATTGACACGTAGCAAAATCAAGGGCTTAGATTTACCATGTTCGTCAAGCCAAGTAGCCCTCTATAAGAATATCTATAAGATAAGATTACATATATTTTATTTAGGTTGTGAGAGAACCAAGTAGTTAAGCTAACTTAACGGAGAGTGACGATAATTTTTTCTGAGTTAAGAAATAACCAAGTAGTTAAACTAACTTAACTCAATGGCAAATGGTAAATGGCCCTTAATCAAGCTTCTTAGGCAAATTACTTTGTGCTAGTCAAGTGTCATTAAGAACCAACCAATATGCTCGTAATCAAACTTGTTAGGTGAATTCGCTTATGCCTCTTAATCAAGCTTCTTAGGTGAATTACCTTATGCTACTAATGTGGGAGCACATGGCAAATTGATTTGCGATGAATGAAGCGATGTTGTCCCGTGCGAAGTGGCTGGGAACATCAGTCATTTACATGAAAAATATTATCGCTGACCAAGAATTCATTCACTACTGCCTCCTCTCACTGACGTGGCATCTGGTTTGATATCCTCGGGATTCCAGGCCCATCTCTGGTCGCTCCTCCAGAATATCGAGTTATTGCAAGAATTGCTTATATGTTGTCACTCCTCTAGAACTTTGAGGCGTTGCAAGAATTGTTTTTCGAAGAGTGTTTATCCCATCTACAGTCATGTTTGCTTCCTCCTCTGATTTTCTAGTTTCTGTTGATATCATTTCATTGATCAAATTTTGAAATTCTGCCCGTAGATACAAAAGCTGATCTGATGTCTTTGAAGGTTGTGTAATCCCAAAATGAAAGTATAAATCTGTCCTAGATAAATCAAACAGTTGATCCAGAGGTCGTAGAGAAGGTAGAAGCAATATCAATTCAAAGGGTTGAGATGGAGTGTAAGATATGAACCCCAAGTCCAGTTGCAATTGCTACTAAAAATTGATGAGCCATTAGATCTTGGGGAAGATTAGGTATCAAGAACCAGCAAGGCATCCTTAATGCGAGAGAACTATATCTGGTGTAAAACCAGGAGAGTAATATTGATGCATTATATATTTCCCACCAAATGGATCAATCCCCCTAGATACCAAACAGCCCACACTCTACATCGTTACTATCAAATATAATAAAAAAAAAAAATTTGCCAATAACTTGATGAACTGAAAAGAAGGATGTTGAAGCGTCTCAAGGAAGTAAAATAACCAATGATTGCACAAGAGGGCAAGTTCTCAGCACATTTAATATGAGCTTGATAGTCCACCTCAACCACATGAGGTTGTAGTAAAAAAAGATTGAGGAATCCATACAAAGGCCCAACTGATTTTGTTGCATGTGAATAAGAAATTACTCTTGCTGAGTTGGTCAGGCTGATCTATTGCTAGCTCAGCCACAAGAAATTGGATGCATCAGCTCTCGCGCCATGGACGACACGATTCAGAGTCTATTGCGGGTCAATGTAGAAAAAATGTCAATGTGAATCGCCCATAGGAAAAGCTATTAAATGGTAATGCAACTTTTTTTGTTTGATTTAAGCTTAATTATTTCCTTTCCAATTGCTCCATCCTTCATCAAGTGAGCATAATTCAAGTACGCAAATCCCTTGAATTATGCTCACTTTCATACTCACTTCCCATACGTCCCTGGTAAAAATATCCACTTAAACCACAAGGACATATAATATGCGCATGGATGCACATCTTAATCACAAGAAAAAATATGTTCCTATAAGGCTGGAACATTGAATGCTGTCATGAATGGGTAGATAACACCCTGGTTAGAGGGCGTTATGGGAATAAAATTCAAGGGCAATATGGCCATCAAAATGGCGAGGGCATGCACCATGGCCATATTGCCCGAGAATTTTATTCCCATTAACGCCCGAGGGCCAAGGCGTTATCTTTCTTAACACCCTGCTCCGAGGGCCAGGGCGTTATCTTCCTTAACACCCTGCTCTGAGGGTGTTATGAGCCTTCCTGATAACGGCCTAGAACGTTATGAGCCTTTATGATAACGCCCTGGGGCATTATGACTGTTTTAGCCATAAAAACCCAAGGAGCAGGGTGTTAAGGAATTTAGCACCAATTATATCCATATCATGTTTCTGTTATTCTAAGCACAACATTTACTATTTTCCAATTCCCCACACAAAACCGTTTTAAGAAAGAGAAAAACCTTGCCCATTTTTAAGGAAAGAACCCAAATAGGTTCAATATCCATCCTTGTCAAATGAACCCACAACACATCTTAGACGTGCATTTGAAGACTAAGCTGCATGACATTACTTCAAAGCCTGGTATTAGTATGTGTCAAGCCATAGAATCTGCAAGGACAAGTCTGCAATTGGTGTGGCCTCCCCATGGGCCTTTTCATATAAACTAAAGCTTGTGTAATAAAGGGGTAATGAACATGAACATAAACATGCACACAAGAATAGCTCAGATATTACACGGACGAAAACAACATGACTTTGAAAAAATCGCTGCAGACCTACATGTGCATGTTCCAAGAAGCCACATAAACAATAAGCTAATCCGTTAGACCAGTTTAGGCGATTGTGCTGTTCCATGGAACCAGTCAAACATCTCCATGATATCAGTCCTATAGAGTACAGGCCTTCCACTCTGCCAGAAGTTCAAGTGGCAGGGGGGCTTGCTATAAAAAATGCCAGGCTCAAAATCATTTGAGGAGAAAATTTTGGATTTTCTGGCTATCCAGAATATCACATTCCAATGTCAGCTTTATACGCTTCCAAGCAAGCAATTTTCACAATCAAACCCTCATATGATAATAATCAGCATCAAAATGATGAAGCCGGACATATCCATCCTCTCCCCCGCTTGAAAAACTGTTAAATTGTTTGTAAACAGTTAAAAATAAGAGAAACAACCCACCTGCAAACAGGAACCTTACCTCCTTCCATCGGGGTTAAATGCAAGCGCATTTATTGGACCAAAGTGACCCTTCACCCCGCCAATTTCCTCTTCATATATCTGCATAGCATCATTGATAGGACCAAGGAAAACCATAACGAACCAAGGAAAGGCATCATGAACAAACAAAAGCAGCACTTTATGCACTAATACCTTATGGAAAAATTTGGCTTCAAATTTCCCAGCTCTATGGGTACTTGTGGTAACCTGTGAAGCTTCTTGACCTCCGCCAATGACAACCTAGAGCCACATGGGCAGAAACAACATTCATCAATGCATATGCACAAAACAACGAGTGATGCAAATGCAAAAGTTCAATATATGTATTACATGATCCAGGAGTGGAGATATAGCAGCAGCATTAACGGGCCTTTCAGTTGTATAAGTCTTCAATAAAGTTAATGTTCTTATATCCCATAGCTGGTCAGAAACAATGTCAGCCATTACCATCTTAGATTCAAATGACTACCAAAACAAAGGCCGTAAGAAGCTTCACCACCTTAGCTGTTTTATCGTGTGAGGCCGTTATAAAATGTGATCCATCTGCTGACTTTGAAAGGTCTGTAATGACTCCTTGGTGCCCAGTGTCTTTGTCACTTTCTTTCAGCAACTCACCTGTCTATAGTAAGACCAATCAGATAAAGTAACTCTTTACAAAAGCAAAGATGCTTATCACACCTGTGCATCCCAGATGCGAACTACCATGTCTTCTCCAGCACTAATTATAGTCTTATTCAGTGGTCCCCAGACAACTCTATTGATTCTTCCTTGCGGTCCAGTTATGTAAACGAGGTCCTCGCTGGATTCTGCATTATCAACCGAAATAAAATAGCAATCATGCCTAGCCAATATAGTACATTAAAACTTACAAAAATATTGAAAGGGAGCCCAAGAACTCTTTGCAAGTCCAATCCAATTATAGCAATCACAAAACCACAAATCTAAGAAACGAGAAATTACACAGAAAAGAGGTGTGCCTTGCTATTATACAAGATCAAAGGCTTTTCTTAGCGAACAGGACAAAGAACAAAAACACTCACGTTTTGAATTATCTGGTTCGACACGCTTGACATGAATAGCTGAAGGGTAGTCAATGAATGGATCTGTACTAATAACTACGAGTTTATCTCCCAGAGAAAGGTCGAGAGATTTAACTGGGGCCTCGAAGTTATAAGAGTAAAGTTGGGTGCCGGTTTCCACATCCCAGATTTTTGCAGACTGATCTGCTGAACCCGTAATAAGCCTAGAAGAATCTCCTGTTGACAGCCAAAATCCGTAAGCAATCATTCAAGAACTATGAAAAGACTGCCAAATTTTCCTTCGCTTGAATTAGAAACAATAAACAACATGGATTTTAGAACCAGAAATTCATGGAATACTTACTGGTGACATCGCAAGACCAACTTGCTCCGTTATGGCCCTTGTATGTACCCAAACGTTCGCCATTATGAGCGAACCAAACAGTGGGCGTACTATCCTTGGCACAGGAAAACAGAAGATCTCCTTCTCTGTTGTATTTGAGAAACGTTAAAGGGCGCTCATGGCCCTTCATCAAAATCGGCCTCATGCTTGCGAGCAGATGAAAGGAATTAGGGTTTCAGGGTTTCATAGGGTTGGGGAAAAGCTTCTGGCCGTCCACAGAAAGCATATTTTGGGAATATGCCATTAGATTTTGCTTTTTTTTTTTGTTTTTTTCCAAGTTGTTTTTAATCAATGCAACGTGGTGAAGCGTGATTGGTATTAAGTTCCCAAAATGTTGCAAGGGTAGTTTATTACATAAGATTTAGTAAGGTTATAAGATTTAGTAAGGTTGGAGGGCGTATTGTTATGTGAAATCCGTAAAATGCTAAGGGTAGTTTATTACATAAGATTTAGTAAGGTTATAAGATTTAGTAAGGTTGGAGGGCGTATTGCTATGTGAAATCCGTAGAATGCTGATGTCAGCATATGGGGTTTGGGAATTCCATGGTCTTGGTTTTTTTCCATGGGTGGAGCACGATCCGGATTTCTTTCTTTGGAAGGTAGGGTTCGTGGCAATTTTGTGCGGCAGGGCAGGCCGGCGTGGCCATGGCGACGTTCTTCCGGCAGTTCATGGCCGACTGCCTGGCCATGGCGGAGTTGTTGCAGCACTTGTTCTCGCCGACAATTGTGTTTATTTTGTTGTTCGAGTTGGCTTTAGCTTGAATGATGTGGAATATTGAAAAAGAACATGGAGCAATGCCATTGGAGTTTGAAGATAAGTATTGATTGGAATATGGGTTACAATAGTGACGGTCTACATAAGCAGAGTGATTCAGTAACACAATTATTTTAAACAACTTGGCCGCCGCGAACATTTCTCTTTACAGACTTGGTGGTCTTTATAGTCTTGGTATAAGGTAAGGACCCAATTTTACAGACTTGGTGGTCTTTATAGTCTTGGTATAAGGTAAGGACTCAAAGTATTATGGAGGGCTTTTGGAGATGAAATATTATAGTGCTCTTAGAAAATGAACATCTGACCAATCGAGTCTCACAGATTAGTGCATAACATTGGATTGAAGAATTGCTTATTATTCAATTTTTTGAAGGAAATGAATCAAATTGCTCTTGCCAAAATAAGGATTATTTTTTCTAATGTTTGGTGCATATTCTTTTTGGTTCAAACTCTTTGTGTTAGAATCAAAGGCTTTGAGTCCGGGAATTGAACCCAGGAGGAATCCAAGCTCAGCCTCCAACACTCTTCTCCTCCTTGTCTCCAGCAAAAACAACCACAATCAAATCCACAAAGGATAAAGACAATTAAGCACAAAGCTTAATCACAGATTCAAGCACAGAGATACAAGCACACAGCTTTTGATTAAACCACAGAGATTCAAGCACATAGCTTTTGATTTACCAAGCACTAAGCACTGCTTCAAGAACCGACTGTTTACAGATGCCGTTTCGTCAACCCAAGCGGACTGATGCCAGGTCTGGAGCAGCCGATTCACCCACCTAACTGCCGATCTGTTTCTGTAAAGTAAATCTTACAACAGACAGCCGCTTCACATGATCCAGCCGGCCGTTTTCACCTGCAAGCCTTTTTAGCCGAAAAACCAACGTACCCCTTTTTTTCCTTATCTTTATTTTTATATCAACACCATGCAAGATGCATATATTTCATAATACCATGTGTCTTCATGCAAATGCCATGTGTAGTCAACCAAACACATAGGCATGTCAAACCAAATAATTAAATCCAACAATCTCCCCCTCATGCCTATGTGATCGCCGATTCAACATATTCTACTCCTAACTCTTTCTGAAACATCTTAAATTTGAACTCCGGCAAAGCTTTTGTAAATATGTCTGCACACTGCATGTCTGTAGGTCTGTATAGAACAGTTATTTCTCCACTTTTTACATGATCACGTATGAAATGATTATGTAACTCAATATGTTTGGTTCTTTCATGTAGAACCGGATTTTTGGTCATGGCAATGCAGCTTGCACTATCACAATACAAAGGTGTTGGCTCTTTCTGCATTATACCTAATTCTGCTAGTAATTGTCTAAGCCAAATTATTTCTCTAGAGGCAAGAGATATTGCTGCATATTCTGCTTCTGCAGTAGAAAGAGCAATAGAGGGTTGTTTCTTACTTTTCCAAGCGATAACTGTCTTGCCTAGCAAACATGCATATCCAGATCTTGATCTGCGTGTATCCACATCGCCTCCTCAATCTGCATCTGCAAAACCTTCAAGTAATAGACTTTCCAACTTTACACCATTTTCACGTCTAAAGACAAGTCCATAATTTAGAGTGCCCTTCAAAAACCTAAGAATGCGTTTTGCACATTTCCAATGTCCTTCACCAGGATTGTTCAAAAATTGACTCAACATATTTACTCCATACGAGATATCAGGACGTGTACAGTTTGATACATATTGAAGACATCCAATAAGTTCCCTATAAGGTCGATTCATCATAATATTCTTTTCTTCTTCTGTTTTTGGACACATCTCGGAGCTAATTCTTTGCCCAGACGCTACAGGAGTGCTTGCAGGATTACATTCTTCCATTTTAAACCTTTTGAGCATACCTAAAATATTCTTTTTCTGGGTAATAGCTACAATTCCCTTTTGTCTATGTCTATAAACTTCCATACCTAATAATTGTTTAAGCTCCCCTAGATCTGTCATTTGAAACCTTTGCTTCAGAATATCTTTGCAATGTTCCAAGCAGTTAACATTGTTAGCAGCCATAACACAATCATCTACATATACTGCGACTATACAAAAGAGGTCTCCGTCTCTATAGACATAGACATTTCCATCCATGTTTAATTTTCCAAATCTATGCTCTTTCAAATGATTGTCAAGGCATACATACCATTGTCGTGGTGCATGCCTTAGCCCATATACTGCCTTTTGCAATTTCCATACTTTATCTCCATCAATTTCATAACCAGGGGGTTGCTCCATATAAATCTCTTCATTTAAGTCTGCATTTAGAAATGCTGTGTTGACATCCATATGATGCAACTCTAAATCGTGCATGTTAGCAATAGCCATAATTGCTCTAATACTTGCTAATTTAACAATAGGAGAGAAAGTTTCATCATAATCAATACCTTCTTTTTGTGTAAATCCTTTTGCCACCAGTCTGGCTTTGAATTTTCGTCCATCCGGCCCCTGTTTAATTCTAAAGATCCACTTATTTCCAACAACATTTCTATTAGTAGGTCTGTCAACTAGTTTATATGTTTTAGTGCGTTCAAAAGAACTTAATTCTGCATCCATTGCATTTCTCCACTTGTCTGACTCTATGCTTTCTATAGCTTCATTATAATTAGTTGGTATCTCCGATTCTAATACAGTCATAAGAGCTGGTATTACCTGATCACTTTCTTCACTTTCTTCGTGCCCTGCGCCAGCTGTATCTCTTCTCATACTCCTTCCAGTCTCATTCCTTCCATATTGTGCTGTATCGAAAGATATCCCTTCTTTAAGTAATTCTGCTTCGGTTCGTCTCCTACGTCGCGTTACTTCAGGAACTGGTTCTATTTCTGCAGGAACTGGTTCTATTTCTGCACCACCATACTCTGTTTGGTCTAAAAGTTCAGTATGTTCTTCCTGCTCTTTTGTTTGATTGGCATCAATAACATTTCCTGTTTCTTCTTCTTCCCCATCATCAAAATAGTCAATTGGTTCCTGTGACGCTCCCTGCTAAATATACGGCGCCCGACCGTATACTCGGCAGGAAATCCCCCATCCGGTCCATCAACCGCATGGGCCCTCCGTCTAACCCGCACTCTGAGAGAATCCTAGTGCGGGCAGGGGACACGAAGGTGTCTTGCGCGCCCTTCCCCTATGGGCTCCTATCACAGCGGAAGCATAAACAACGTCAGAACTAGCAATAACAATACAACATACTACCTCGAAGGGTAGTCCGTCACATATCCATAAGAGCAAAGAAGATAATCATAAACCATAAAACATAAGAGCTCCTACCCATGGCTCGACTCATAAGGAGGATGACCCGACCGGCTAGGCCTCAAGATAGAGCGGAACCGAGTCATAACAATGGCAAGGGCTGGCATAAGACAATGGCTAGGGTTGACCACTCCATCCGCCCCTCCCATGCATACTTTGCGATGGGCTCAATCGGGCTCTGGCATGACTCTAGCCTTCCGGATCACGCAATCCCATGGCATCACCCATCGGGACTACTCCAGTTGCATCTCCCCTCCGTCCGAGGCGGGAAGGGTTGCATCTCCCCTTCCCGGGTCTAGAGGTTCCACGGGCGGTTAGAGAATCGTGGCGACACACGATTCATACCCGAATCAACCCCCAAAAACAAGAGCCAAGCCGACACTTGCAACTCTTGAGAGGCGGCGACGCCATCGCCCGGGAGGTGTCGGACCCATGCTCGGGCCCACACGCAGTGACCGACCATAAAAAAGCGTGGCTCACTATGGGATCCCCCGTAGCCCCCACTTTCGGCGGGATCCTCCCTCCCGCATTGCCTCTAGCCCGTTGTGTAGTCTTTGAGTCACATCATAGCCTCCATAGCCCGGTGGGTTCCTATGCACAAAGCCGCATCTAATAGGAACTAAGGGATCTAATCTAGGAGCATACTACATATGGCTCTAGGTCTCTACCCCCTTCCCAATACAAGAGGAGCAAACATGATCAACCATCGTCACATAATCATCACATCATGAGAATAATCATAAGAACATCTTAACCTAATCATACAAATCTAACTTACAGTTAGGGTTCCTTGATTAGAGTTCAAGATGATGCATGAGGGTTCTAGGATGGCTCTACCCTAGATATAAGATACTAACTCATCTGGAATGTTAATTCCAGATGAACTACTATGACTACTACTCTACATACCTGCTCCTGAAGCACTCCCTCCCAATCCCTGGCGTCTCCATGGTCTTCGGTGTTCGAGGTAGCTCCCACTCCTGGCGATGCGCTCTCACGCGCTCAGAGGGTGCTGTGCTAGGCTATGCCACAACAGACGGTTCTCGAAACGGAGTTTCGAGCGCGAAGAAGGTTCCCAGACTGTTGGAGCCAGAAAAAGAGGCCTAGGGTTAGGGTTTAGGCCTTTATAGGTTAGGGTTCACATGTTATGCCACGTGGCTCCAATAGGGTAAGACCGTGTGGCGGGTGCCCAATAGGTTAAGGCCACGTGGAAAATGGTCTTAACCTAAGGTTGGCTAAGTTATATGAATAACTTAGTCATGCCCCCTAGTGCCACAATCTATGGTATACAAGGCTATGAAGATAGACTTGTATAGTGACGGGTCCAGGAATATACGTATTTATAGCGTATATTCCCCTGGAACGTCACAGTTCCCAGTTAGTATCTTTACCTGCATCTTGATCTTGTTTATTAGCAGAAGCTCGGTCTTTATATAAAATGTTTTCAAAGAAAATGACATCTCGACTAACGATTACTGCTCTTTTACTTGGATCATAAAGTCTATAACCTTTCGACAGTTTATCATATCCAACAAAATAAGCTTCTTTGCTTTTATCATCTAGCTTCGATCTATTATTTTCGATTATTTTTGCATAAGCTAAACACCCAAAAACTTTAAATTCTTTGACAGATTGACGTTTACCAGTCCAAAGTTGATCTGGAATTTTACCTCCTAAGGCTTTGCTCGAGATTTTGTTTTGCACATAGAAAGCTGTGTTTACTGCTTCTGCCCACAAGAAGTTCGGAAGGCCTAAATGCTTTAGCATTGCCCGAGCTGCTTCCATTACAGTTCGATTTTTCCTTTCAGCTACACCGTTCTGTTGAGGAGTACCGCTACATGTCAACTGTCTTTTGATTCCCTTTTCTGCACAAAAGTACTTAAACTCATTTGATAAGTATTCTCCTCCTCGATCTGACCTTAGACATTTTAACTTGCATCCTGTTTCTCGTTCAACTTCTGCAAGATAGACTTTGAATGAATTGAACACTTGGCTTTTATGAGTCAGAAAGTACCATTTAGATTTCCTTGAATAATCATCAATAAACGATACAAAATAATATTTCCCACTTGCACTTCTAACTCTCATAGTCCACAAACATCTTAGTGTACTAAAGCTAGTTTCTCATCCATACGTTCACTTTTCTTAGGAAAAGGCTTTCTACTTTGCTTGCCTAACATGCAACCATGACAAGGCGATTCCATACTTTTCTCAATGTCATCTGCAATGTCTAAATCATCTAATAACTTATGTTTCTTCATAAAGATTATATTTTTCAGGTTTGTGTGGCCTAATCGTTGGTGCCATAACTCGATTGACTTATTATCTTCAACTTCACCACTTAATAACATGCCTACACTCTTTGAACAAAACTCAAAACGATTTCCAACTCTTTTTGCATACAATACAACATTTCCTCTATTATGTACTATGCACACATGCTTGTCAAAAGAGACTTTATAATCTTTATCTACTAAATCTGCTACAGAGATTAAATTTTTCACTACTCCTGGAACGCACAAAACATTATCAATAGAAATCACATTTCCATCTTCTCCTTCAAGCTCTAACAAACCACAACCTTCTACTTTTTGTTCTTCACCATTAGCCATGCGCACACATTTGAGTTTACTTGTTTGCATATTTTTTAATATTTGTGAGCTTCCCATCACGGATTTTTCATCTCCAGAATCTATAACCACACGATTAGAAAGATTTTCATCACAGAAATTTGATAAACCAAAAGAATTTACCTCTTCTTCAGGAATTTCTTCAGTTGACACATGCCCAATGTTTGGTTTTGAAAAGGTAACACTTCTTCTAGAAGTACCTCTATTAGAAGATGAAGATCCTCTAAAACTTCCGCGTCCTCTTCCTCTTCTTGTACACATATTTGCTAAATGTCCTCCCTCTCCACAAGCATAACATGTACGACCTCTAATACGTGAGCAATTAGACTTAATATGACCACTCTCTCCACATCCATAGCACGTCACATTCATATCCTTACTTCTTCCTCTCCCTCTTTCAGTATACAGAATATTATCTCCCCCTTGATTATAATCCCTTCTTGCTTCTCTCTGTGTGACTTCAGTTCTTGCTGTACTTATTGCTTCTTCCTTAGTTTTTGCAGTGGTGCGAATTAATGAGGCAATATTTTCATCATATTCAGCAAACATATCTGATATGTACAATATTTTAGACTGAACAGAGAGAGGAGCAGCACCTTCTAAATCCATAAATATACCTTCCATTTTGTCAAACAACTCCACCAAATCCTTACCTCTTACATATTTAAGCATCCTTAATTCTTGTTCTAGTTTGTGTATCTGAGAAGCACTTAACTTTTCATACTCATCCAACAAATATTGCCACATCTCTCTTGGATTCATGTGATGAATAGAAGCTATAATGCCATAACCAAGTTTAGAGATAATAATACCTTTTGCTTGAGCTAAATCCTTAGAGGAAGAAGAAGACTCTGATAGCTCCCCCGAAGTACTGCTCGCACCTTCTGTCTTTACAGTGATCTTCCGTTGCTTCTCAGTTTCTGTAAGAGGTCTTACATAATCCCAAAGCCCTTCTGCTTCTAATGCCTTTTGCACTTTCACTTTCCACGCTTGAAATCCCGAGCCTCCTTTATAGACATCAACGCCAGCTAGTATTGAAGCTGCAATTTTATTGGAAGCCATCTCCCTTTCGGACTCTGCTCTGATACCAGATGTTAGAATCAAAGGCTTTGAGTCCGGGAATTGAACCCAGGAGGAATCCAAGCTCAGCCTCCAACACTCTTCTCCTCCTTGTCTCCAGCAAAAACAACCACAATCGAATCCACAAAGGATAAAGACAATTAAGCACAAAGCTTAATCACAGATTCAAGCACAGAGATACAAGCACGCAGCTTTTGATTAAACCACAGAGATTCAAGCACATAGCTTTTAATTTACCAAGCACTAAGCACTGCTTCAAGAACCGACTGTTTACAGATGCCGTTTTGTCAACCCAAGCGGACTGATGCCAGGTCTGGAGCAGCCGATTCACCCACCTAACTGCCGATCTGTTTCTGTAAAGTAAATCTTACAACAGACAGCCGCTTCACATGATCCAGCCGGCCGTTTTCACCTGCAAGCCTTTTTAAAAACCAACGTACCCCTTTTTTTCCTTATCTTTATTTTTATATCAACACCATGCAAGATGCATATATTTCATAATACCACGTGTCTTCATGCAAATGCCATGTGTAGTCAACCAAACACATATGCATGTCAAACCAAATAATTAAATCCAACATTTGCGTTGATTCCTATGTTTTCCAGCCTTTTGGTGTTCTTCATGGAGACATTTTTGTATATGCTTTAGAGGTTGTTGCTAGCACGGGCATTATTATGGCTCCGAACTGGCAAAGAATAGCTATAATCAAACTTAATATTAGCCTCCATATAATCAAACCTAATAATAGAGGTGTATGTTTAGGATAGCCTCTGCTTATTGGTAAAAGATTACACGTTCTGTTATCATTCTAATCATCTTACAAAGTAATAAATTTGCATTTGCTTATTCTTCAAATGATATTTTACTGTCTTTGCCTATAATGTAGATTAATCCTTGTTTTATACCTGTAACTCTTCTGCTAAGATAAGGAACTGATAAAAACAGATCGACAAATTTTAAACAGTTTGTTAAACAATCTCAAGTTTGAGAACTGAAATTTACCAGGAGTAAAGATGACACAAGAAACTTAGAAAATACATCTGCTTCAACGAACTCAAAACCATATCTTGTTGACACAAAAACCATTGCTTACAGAAAATTTGGGATCAGAGTTCACAATGGATGAGTTGGTCAAACTGTGCGCAACATTTTCTACATATTTTCCTCAGAAAACAGGGTTGTCTGGTACATGGCATTGCGGAAATCGGAGTGGTGGAACCAGACAATTCTGCAAAAGCTTTTTTTTTGGAACTAATTAAGGCATGTTCCACCTCCCATTGCAGCATGTACCCCAACAATTTGTCATGTTCTCCTTTGGCAATCAGTGCTTCCGCAAAGATTTGAGCGTATGATTTCGCATTAGATTTAGTTTTTTGCTGCTTCCCAGTTGTTGGATCGAACTTGGCAACACCTAATTGACATGCACAAGGTCCGTGACACTAAGTTAGTCAATTGTCAGCTTGGTGGAATTCTTTACAGCATTATTGTCTATTTACTATAAAAATCCAACATTTCCGTACCATGGTATTTGTCAGCTGCCCTTTCATGCCCTTTTCTATAATAACATGTATTATCACTAGGCCTGGAGCTGGAGCATTCTTTACATTCTTCAAAACTGTGACTAGATCTTCAATATTATGGCCATCCACAGGACCAATGTAGTACACCCCCAGTTCCTCGAATAATGATGATCCAGTGCCACTAAACATGCTTCGAGCATATTCATCTACCTTGGGAGCAATTTCATGTGTGGTGTTGCCTATGCCCTTTGTGATTTCCTGCAAAAGGAATCCGAATTTAGTTTTTTAACCAAAAGTTAGTCCTTTGTTGTTTGTTGATATTAGTTAAGCACATTATGTAACCTTTGCAACTTCTCGAATTTTGAAGGCTTTGATTTTATTGAAGTTTAGCAAGTGCGCCACTTAGAGCACCCACAGGTAGAGCTGGACCATCTAAAGTTGCAGTAGGCAAAGAGACCTGCTTGTTGAATTAACTTTCACCAGAGGAGTTGGATTCCACAGATATTGCCTCTGCAAAGCGCAAATTAGGAGCCAGCCTCCTATATAACACATTGTCGCCACAGTGAAAACGCACCTGAAATGCGGCTCCCAGCTACACCTCCAAGTACCTACATCTCAGATTGGCTTGGATATGGCGGCCCATAGAAGCTTGGCTTGGCTTGGCTATGCCGAGCTTAGCTATGGCTATGGCGGCCCTATGCCGAGCTTGTCTTGGCTATGGCTGCCCTTTATTCTTCTTGCTCCAAAGCTCCATATAAGCAGAAACAAATAGAAGCGGCAGAAAATCATAAAAGAGGCAGAAGGCGACATCGTAGAAGATGGCGTTGCCATAGCCACAGCAGCCGGAGCTAGGAGTACCCAAAAACCCATCGTCGTTGTCTGAAGCAAAGTTTACCTAAACACAAGCATTTCTTTCTTGTGGCTTCTACTATTCTGCTTGATCCGACACCATAGCTAGAGCTCAGCTGGGCCTTTTCTTGCCCACCACATATCTAACCTCCAAGCCAGCCATCCCCAATTCGTAGGCGAAGCTCTTTCTCTGATCTAAATTCCAGGTGTCACTTTGTTACCGTTTTAGATTGCGGCTCAGGAACGCGAACAAAAATTTTAAACTGCATTACATAAGAAGGATAACTTATACATAGCGCATGGTCCTTTTGGCTTAATTGTATCGATATTTGGATAGCTTAATAGTTGTATAAGCTAAAGCCAAGTTTTGGGCATAATTTTTAAACGCCAGTACATAGAGTTTATAGTCTATGTAATTGCACAGGATTCAAGTTCATGGCTATAGCAGATGACTTCTTAATTCTTATGATTTTAGTGAGTATTTAATGGTCTTCAAATCACTTGGGCTTTGGGAAAAGAGGTATTAGTCTAGACTGGTTTGCTCAGTTTAGATAGTAGGATGATAATATTGCCAAGGGATTGACCAAGGTAGATGCTAGTCTAGCGTATGCTAGTTCAAGCCAATTTTTTCTAGGCACTTCATTTCGCAACGGATACGTGGTGATGCCTCTCTCCCTTTGCTCTACGTGATTTAGAAGATTAAGCACTTATGGGAAATTTCCCCTTACATATATTATATGGTATTCCTATTTAACCAGACTAAGCTACATGGTTGTATATGCACAGGTTTTGCATATGAGACATTGCTTGTTGAAACTTTAATAGTCACTTGGAACAAGTAGTTGGATGCTCTGACTTATACAAGAAGCAGAGTAAAATGTTAACGGGGACATTATGGTGCCATGCAGGTTGCTTCTACCAGGGTATTCTAATTATGAATAGTAATTCATCAAGAACTTTGTATAATGGCAGATGCCATTTATACACTAATGGCAAATGCCATTCTACGCCAGTTGGCTGAATAATTTCCAATGCCACTTGGCTAAAATCCTTAATACAAGAACATTGTTTTTATTCTTATGCAGGATGTAAGGGCAATGCCCAATGATAAATTGGCTTATGCAGAGAGGAAGTTCCTACTACAAATATATATTGCAATAATACAAAGATATGCATTTGGATTAATTACATTCTATATGCATGGCTAAATAGCTATAGGGTTTGGCATTACCCCCATTATAATAGTGGGGTTTTGTCATCCCTATAATTACAGTTCTATGTACAAGGGTTATGTCATACTATATGAAAGGAGGTAGAGTTTTTTTTTTTTTTTTTTTTAATTCATCAATTTTGCTTTGGACAGCCTATAATTATCCAGATTGGTTTTGATGCTAGATAACTTGATTGTGCTAGTATTTTCGCTCTCTTAAATCAAGTGCAATGTCATAATATGTGAAATGGGGATCTTGCCTCAGTATATATAAAGTCTGTGAGATAGATAGTATTTTTATGTCATGCTACATTGGCAGCATCCATGAGGATATATAATGGACCCCCAAAGACTTGAACACAAGATCTCTTAATTGCTAACCCAATAAACTAGCCACTAAATCAAGAAAAACCAAACAACATTATGCCTTAAGAGAGTAGAATAGAACTGGGATATGAAGCAAAGGATAGACCATAGAAGATACCTCAGTTGACCACTTAACGTGATTAGCAAAAACTTAGATAATATAAATAGTAGTAGGGCAGGCTTGGGACAAGTGGAAAATGGGGTTAGGTTTTTGTGTTGGGTTGCAAAGGATAGGTGTGACCTCATTCAAAGATTTCTTGTCTATTTTATTGTGTATCCGCTGATAGGACATGAAGAAAGATCATAACTTATGCAATGAAGCTTTTAAAAGTTTCTCTTTTGGAAGTAACATTTTTGTCTTAATTACTTTCCATGATTATAAGTTCATATTCGGTTTACAAATATTGCTTTTTTTGGGCATACTTAATGGTTAGAAAAGTAATGAAGCGGTAAAGTCTAGATGAATATGCCCTTTTAAGGAGTAATATAGAAGCAGTGAAGTCTAGATGAATATGCCTTTTTATATAGTAACTAACTTATTTGCACTTGTTTCATAGCTTCTAGATAGACAGAAGTTCATGATCTTAAATTGGTATGTCTTCTGCAGATGATACTGTGACGAGCCTGCTGAGTTGACCCTCCTGGCAACTTGTGATCTTGTCTAACTTAAGGCTAGATCTAGATAGATATAAAAACTTTACTGAAACTATTGTATTGGTAAAGAATTTAATCTTTCATTTTGCAATTAGAAATGATCCAGTCTTATAACTTCCGTTCTCCATCAAAGAGCATACAATTCAAATGATGCACTATCCACAATACTCTCAATATAGTATAAACAATTGCTAAGCAAGCTAAAGAAAAGCTTAAACTTCGGAATTCAAACACAATTCCCAGCTACATCGCCACCATCAACTTGAACATTGCCTGGCGGATTCACTGCACATGCATTCAAATGGGATCAGTCCTCATGACTAAGTGGGGATCCCTGGCTGACACTACATGCATGGAAACACTCTGAAATCTTGGATACAAAGACATAAGCACAAGCAAAACAAAGATTATATGTGAGCGCAGTGCTAGACAATAACAACTTAATTCAAAGAATACCAAACATGAGCATTAGAAGCAAAGAAAACATAGTCAAAGTACCAAAATAGCATAACATAGCTCCGGGGCAATGGGAAGCTCCGCCAGCCTACATGCACCTGTTAGTAGAAACATGCCCAACCAGCTCACATTCCGATCCTGTCAAGGGAGTGGTGGGGTGAACCTCGTATGCGCATACCCTTCCCAGCCCACGTCCGGGGCTGGGGGACCTCTTACCATGGAGTCACAAGAATGAACGCTCAACCTCCGCGGGAAGCTACGCTTATGAGGAAGACACACCCGGTGTCACAGAGTATAAGAATGTCACAAAGAATCACAGATTAACATGAACATGCCGGAGCAACCTAGGCTACTGAACCTAGAAGCCCGACCTCGGAGGATCCAAGAGATAACAAAATACCAGGACAAAAGTGGGAAAATGCAAGGACCATAACATGTGATGTTCATTAGAATATTTACTAAACATGTGCCTAAGAGACCATTCTCTTGCCAAGGGTGTATGTGGTCACAGTCTTTCTCAGTTGGCATAGCTAGCTCCATAATTATGTCACATGGGGATGCGCCATTGCTTCACTCCACAAGGTGGCAAATCTCTCAACATTATTTAATTTAATGTAAGCACCATTAGTTAAGGTTTAATGTTTTTATATTAAAACGCCACTTCTATAGGTAATTGTTCCTCCAAGTACATTGGCAGTCTGCACAGACCACATGTGATCCACTCCCCCCTCCCTCCCCAAGTCTTGGCTGAGGCTGGATTACGACTGCGCGGTGACTTATGCCCAGATGCCAGTACCTGACCTAGTGAAAATCTGCAGTTCCCCATGCTACAGCAACAGACTGACCAATTGGTCACAGTGCTTATGACTGCTGCGGAGAGTTGCTTTGGTAGAAGCCACACTCGGAAGATCCCGGGAACTACAACCTTCCCCTGTAACCAGTGGTTTGATGCTAAATGTAGAGGCTTCAAGCGTTGGCTTCGACAAGTCGCTGACCCCGTCCTACGCCCCCTCGCAATCTGACAGTACCGTCTTTTTGTGAAATGAAAGAAAGCCAGATACATTGTAGAGGATCAGAGGGAAATGTTTTACATGTTGGAGAGGCATCCCAAAACATTTTGGAGAAAGGTGCTAAGAAAGCCTCTGCAGCCTGCAGGAAATATCAGTCCCGATCAATGGGTGCAATACTTGCACCAGCTCTATGATCCTCCTGGGGTCTAGCTAGAGGTATCCCACCAAAAGGGCTCGGCCTTGGAAATCACAGAGGCAGATGTCACTCAGGGCCTACAACATTTTGCCAATGGCAAGGCGACGACATACTTTGATGGCATGCAGGCAGAGCTGCTCAAGTGGGTGGACTACCAATAGTGCCCATCCTGACCGCACTATTTAATAGGGCATTATAGGAAGAATTCCCCCATCAGTGGGCCACTAGCAGAGTAGTCCCCATCTACAAGGCAAAAGACCCACACAGCCCAGCCAATTACAAGACAATCATGCTCAGTTCACTCTTTGCAAAGCTAATGGATACCATCCTTGAACAGCAACATACAATGTAGGCAGAGGAGACAAAAGTAAGAGTGCTCACACATGCAAGATTCAGGCCCCGACACTCCACCATCGACCACATATTCATGCTCCAGACCTTGGTTAAGGATAGCAGGAACCGCCGCCAGGATGTCTACTGCTGCTTTGTCGACTTTGCAAAGGCCTTTGACACTGTGCCTAAAGAAAACTTGTGGGAAAGACTAAGAAAGTTGGGGGCCTCTAAAGACTTGCAAAATGAAGTATACAGGCTCTATGAGACATGTTCCAGCCAACTAACACCGACAGGACAACCTGTCAATAGTAGTATTGGTGTCTGCCAAGGATGCCTACTCTCCCCAACATTGTTTGGCCTCTACATTGACCAATTGGAGGGGTGGCTTGCCTGCCATGGGGTTGATGGAGCTCGGCTTGTGCACAAGATCATTAGGTAGCTCATATACGGAGATGATGTAGACCTCCTAGCCCACACCCTAGATGCCATGCAGTAGCACTTACGTGCCCTGGATAGCTTCTGTCAGGCCATTGGAATGCAGGTCAATTTGGCCAAGATGAAGGTCTTGCTTGTCTCATCTTCATGCCAGCCAAGGCTTCATCCGTCACTTATCAAGGGCAAAATATGGAGGTGGCGCACACTTACAAGTACATGGGCATAGAGTTCCCCACTGCTACATACTGGGACACTTCTGTTCGATGCAGGTTGGAAGGCACTTTATGCGATGCAAAATAACAGCTACAAGGCAGAGCTGTATGACTCGCCCCATATGTCCCACTTGTTCAAGGTTTTGGTGGAACCTGTTCTTTTATATGAGGTCGAAGTATGGGGTCTGGTCATATCCCCAGCCACATGGAATGAATTGGAGCAGGTACAGAAAGCCTTCTTGGCCTGGGCTCTCGAGGTGAAATCTACTATTCCATTTCAGATCCTTCTACAGGAGACCAGTTTCTTGCCTCTTCAGCGGATCGCACTTGATCGCCACATTATTTACTTCCAGAAGGTGGCGGGTATGGGCAGTGAACGTCTCCCCAACCTGGCTTATGCTGTGGCCATGGGCCCACAGCGCCTCAAGGCATGCTGGAAGGAAAGGCGAGCACAGTGGTTCTCCACATGGGATGTACAAGAGCATAGGTGCATCCAAGTTGAAACTGAAGAGGACCACCATCAGCTGCGGCAATACCTAGATGCTTGCTTCCTCAACAAGCTTTGGGATACTGGTGCCCTTTAACATGTTAAGACAATGCACTAAAAAGTCCAGATAAACCCCACACTTTGCAATGTGATCTGCAGTGGTACCTTGGTGCACATTTTCCACTGAAAAAGTGCAGATTGATAGCTTCCATTTACACAGAAACATCATTTGCGAATTGAGATAGGCAGATGGGCCCGAGAGGCACTGGAGGATAGACTGTGTCTGTATTGCCAACATGGTGCTATTGAAGATGAAAGCCACAGTCTATAGCATTGGACGGCATTCAGTCACATTCGCACCAGCTATGCTCAGTTGATCCTCCCTAACCAGCAGTTGCATGCACTGCTGGATACAACATTAGTGGGCTCGCTAAGCTCTTATCTCCAGGACATAATGGATGCCCGCACTCGCTTATGTCCTCGAACGATGCACTGAGACACATCATAATGTACCATTGTCATATATCATTGTACAGTTTCTCAGCATACCTATTAATGCCAAGGTTTTTCCTCCTAAAGCCCTCCGAGGCAGGGGTTTTTTAATCCTAGCAGTAATATGCTTGCTATATTTCTTGTTTGGGTCCTGTTGGAGATTATCCTGGGTGGTCTCCAACTGGGGCCTTACAAAGGTGTTTTGATGGTCAGGACCTCCAGATCACTTGAGGTGATCAATCTGCACTGCAAAACATCTCTGACTTTGCAAGGAAATACCAAATCCACTAGAGTCCCTAAAGCAAAAAAAACTAGCAGCACTTAAACATTCACCAAATCATGCATCTATTTCAAAAGCACTTGAAATCTTTACCAAAGTATGCTAGCTAACTCCAGGAAACTGTTGTGCAAAGTCTACAAGCAAAGTGTTTACAGACCTTTCACAAATCAACTTCCTGACTGGGTCAATTTTTGGTCAATGGCCTGGACAGTGAGCTCGATTTTGCCAAATGCTAAACAATGATCTTCTGTGGTAGAAACAAATTCCCACACCTAGGTATGCTCCTGTAGGTCACGTGCATATGCTCACTTGGTTCAAACAAAGCCTAAATTCTTGCTGTAACATGCATTGCCCGAGTTTCAATGGCAGGGCCTGTAACAGTCCTTGCACTCTAATTGTCAATTCCCTTTCTTTTGTTTTCTCTGCTCTCAATCTTCACTACTGATGCCTCTGATGGTTTCTTGGATACTAGAGATGCCTACAAACTATCAAATGATTCAAAGAAATGATCTATTTTTAGTCTTTCTCAAGGACATATGTTCTGCAGGACGTTTCTATTTTTTTTTTTTCTAACAATGACTTAAACAAGCACTAGTTGTATTTTGCTCAATTCCTTTATGCTCAAGTGTAGATGACAATGCATAGCAAAACGAGTTCAATCATACTTTCACACACTCTTTTCCCAAATTCCGATTTTCATTAAGTCAAAACAGCAAATTCACAACACAGGGTATTCAAGAATGTCCGTCTGGATCATCCAAGAACAACTCAATCAAAATAAACTTCAAGTTTCAAAAGATTCAAGGATATTTCATCACATATGCCTCGATTTTTTGATTTCGGCGGGAGGATCTTCTCGCAAGCTCAGAGACGCCGCGACTTCACGCTCCTCGATCTTCAAATCCGCTTATGGCCCTCGAAAAATTTCAGTAGAACAAACCTCTCTTTAAAATCCCCGCCTCCCGCGGATCTTGGCAAATTCGCAATCAATGCCACGGTTTTGGTTTAATTGAGCTGTTCTTTTCGGTGAAGTAGGACAAAACCGCCAACAGATGCAATGATTACTCCGTTTGGCTCAACGAAATGAAGGTTTCTTGGCAAATTCAAATTTTAGGGTTCAATATGATATATCCCACGGTAGAAAAAAAAAAAGGGCCAAGGTATAAATAGAGAGCTATCTTCCTCTCTTGATTACGTGGTCTCCTCCCACGCCAAGCTTCCTTTCGTGTTTCGACTTGGCATGCCGAGGGGACGCCACTTGGCGAGGGATGAGAGGGTAGATAGATGGGGGTAGAATAGGAAAATTTTTGTATTTTTGGCATGGGGCACGGTTCCCAAGAAATGAAATTTGAAGGTCTATATAGGGTCTTTTTTGAGATTTTTTGTGCCAGGTGGCATATTTTCATGGGAGCTTCAAGATGGCAAGGCCAAATTTTGGAAAAATAATGTTTTGAAAAGTCAATGGTGATGTGTGTTGGTCAAACAAGGCATTTTGCCTGGATGGAATTTCAAGATTTCAAGTGCCCCTTGATATTTTGATGATGAGGTGGCAATAGGTGAAAATGTAGTGGAGAGGTGGAAAAATAGGTCAACTAGGGTGAACAAGGCTAGTAGGTTCACTTCCCAAGGTAATTTGATCATTAGGTTGACCAATTTTGAGTTTGGTCAAGACTTGCCTAGTCATCATTTGATGATGTGGAGTGATGTGATGATGTGGAAATTTGGTGCTTAGGTGGCAGCATGATGAATGAGACATGAAGGTGGCAAATGATGAGTGGACCAAAGTAGCTTTGGAGGTGATGACATGTATATCTAGTCATCATGCCATGTCACTTGGAGATGGTGATTGGGCATTTTTTGTGTTTTTTTGTGTTTTTTTGTGCTTAGCACATATGTTTTTTTGCTTTAGCTACTTGGTATGAAGTGTGTGATAATGGAATGGCAAGGCATGAGATGAAAATGATGATATAGAGCTTGATGCTAGGCAACTTTTAGGTTTGACAACTTCCTTGGAAAATGTGCCCTAGGTAATGGTAGGTCAACTATGAGACAAATGGTTACATATGAAATACATGATGGTATAGGATGTGAAAAGGCAATGAAGGTGGAAAAATAGGATAAGGGATGATGGTATGATGGAACAAAGGGTAAATAGGAAAAATAGGATAAGGGATGATGGTATGATGGAACAAAGGGCAAATAGAGAATCATCACAACATGAGAAAGATAAATACCATATCATAGCTTGCCATCTTCACAGGGGTCTTCCAAACCTCACAAGTGCCTTCAGAGCTAGAGAATGCATTCAATCCTTGGAGTTTGAGTTGTGAATTTGTGTCTTGACTTAAAGTCATCCTTTGGGTTCTTCATCAGCATCTTTGGTCTTCAAGTTTTTTTGTCTTAGTATTCTTGGTCTTCAAATCCTTGCCTGTGATATTGCTCAAGAGCCTTGTATATGTTGCCTGCTACAGCCAGGCAACATGATGCTAAACAAAGGAAAGGATGTGGCTGGTCCCCTCAGCCTGTGACATTCAGTTAGAAAACTTGAGTATGAATATGAATATACAGACTGACAGGTGGTCTTCAGAAACTGTTGGAATAATTGACATGATCAGCAGCAATGTTCTTCTTGTTCTGTTTGCACTTGTGTTTCTGAGTTGCCTTTAGGTGAGTGACTATGGGAGGCAACTTTTGGTAGCAGCTTGACAAGATTTGGAAGCAATGGTCATATGTTCCAAGCTATAGTGATCAGATGGACGTGGAAGGAAAACAAATGAACCTGGAATGACACTTAAAAGACTGTTAGTATCTTCTGCAACAGCTTTTCTCCATGGATGCATAGCTGCTTGATGGGAATCTGCATTTGAAAAGAATACAAGTCTCATGTGTATGCAGGCTAAGTCATATCCTGATGAGTTTGATCAGTCTGATGGATCTGGCAAGTGGTGCAAAATGTTAGCATTAACAAGATAAACTCTTGCTCAGCCTGAAGCAGCATTTTATTTGAAATCTGGCCTTCAATCAGCAACCACCTTCTCTCTGAAAGTGTAAACTGCTTAATAATAAAACCTACTTTACTTAGAACTCTATGTTTTGTTTGATTTCTTTCTTTTTCCTTTTTATGTCTTTTATCATTTTAAACTTGAAATACTAACAAAGACTCTGACAACTATTGCTCAGAATTATCATATACTTCCTAACTAAAAGCACTACAACATGTTTACTCAAATAAGATCAGGCAGATATGCTGCTCCCAATACCTCTTCAAATGCAATGTGTTTATAGGATTGGCTAGCAATCTCCCTGTACCAATTTCTTGCAAAAGATAAGAACTTGCACCTGCAATTGCATGGATCTTGAAAGGACCTTCCCATAGGCCATCAAATTTACCTGCTGAATCTTCCTTTGCTTTATTCCATTTGAGCACCAATTCATCTACTTTGAAACTTCCTTGTAACTTGTGTGCAGCTTTGAATGCTGCTACATCCTTAGCTTTTTTTCTCAGGTTCACATTCTCAGCTTCCAGCCTCTCTTCTTCAAGCATCAGCAACTTCTCATACCTGTCTTTGTAAGCATCCTCTAGCTGCATCTGGATCTTCATTGCCAACCTGAGTGATGGCAACTCTAGCTCAACTGGAACCACAGCTTCAACACCATAGACAAGGCTAAAAGGTGTATGGTTAGTAGCATTTTTCACAGTGGTCCTATATGCCCACAATGCATCATGCAGTTTAATATGCCAATCTTTTTTATGAACTTCAACCTGCTTTTTTAGAATGCTCTTCAATACTTTATTTGTTGACTCAAATTTGCCCATTGCCTTGAGGATAATAGGCGAACTTTTCACATGTTTGACCTTTAATGCTTTCAATGAAATTACTAATGACATCATTTATGAACTGTGTTCCCCTATCAGATACAATTTTGAAAGGAATGCCAAACCTAGTGCATATGTGCTCATGTAAAAATCTAGCAGTTGTCAGAGCATTTGCTTGTCTAAGAGGAGTTGCTTCCACCCATTTAGTAAAATAATATGTGGCAACTAGGATGTATTCATGCCGACCTTGAGATTCAGGAAATATAGGCCCTATAAAATCCAATCCCCAAATTTGAAAAGGACCAGGAGATACAATACCAGTGAGAGCAGCAGGTTGAAGGATTCTTCTACCATGAATTTGACATTTATGGCATCTTTTGATTGTCTCATAACAATCTTTGAACAAACTTGGCCAGAAGTAGCCTGATCTGATGATCTTCTTTGCAGTGGTTTCAAATTTACAAAATGCCCACCACAAATGCCTTCATGACATGCCTCCATAATCAGCTCAAATTTCAGATCTGTTGACACATCTTAAAAGCACCCCATTATGATCAATCTTGCACAACACCTCTCCTACCATCTTGAATGTTTTAGCTTTAGCTCTAAATCTTCTGGTTTGCTTAGTATCCATGTTTTTAGGCAGCTCTCCATTCTGCAGAAATTCAATAAGGTCAAATTGCCAATCCTCATTCATCTTGCTAGACAAAACAAGGTTGGTAGAGTCTCCAGTCTCCTGAGGTATTTCCATGTCCTGCAATCCTTCAAAATCCTCAAATTCAAAAGCTCTCTCTGTAAGATAATCACTAGGGCTCTTAATGGTTTTGACTGCTTTGACACTAAGATTATAATCTTGAATTTTGCGAGCCCCACCGCATAACTTGGCTTTGCTTTGACTTTTCTCGAAATAATAATGGAAGGGGATTTTGGTGCATGAGCACCTTTACCTCATTGTGTTGGACAATATGTCCAAGTCTTTGTAGGAACCACATTATTCCTGCAAAGACTTTTCTCCAATCTAGCATATCTCATTTCACGTGTCCGACCATATCTTGCTTGTAAAGGCTATTATGCCATGATCCTCAGTAGTAGAGTAATGCCAACAGCCTTGTTAGTGATACTTATATAAACTTTAAAAAGGAAGATTATGATCAGGTGGTTTTAAAGCTTCGATTGAGAAATTCGAAAGTGATGAGCAACTCAAAAGCGACTTGGCACTCGGTGTCCAATTTACTTCCATATGTTTGCTCTCATGTTTCTGTCAGACTTGCCTACTCTTGTCGATTTGCTATAGGACCCATAATATGTGAGAAATTAGGCACATAGATTCTTAAAAACTAGTAAGTCCCATAAAGCTCTTCACTTGCCTCGAGTCTTAGGTGGCACTACTTTCTTGAGTGCTTCCATCTTACCCTCCTCGAGACTTTGATTCCTTGAGCGGATACTTCATGTCCTAATAGTTCACCTTTTGAACATAGAAAAATACACTTCTTTGGATTTAAACATACACCACTTTCCCCTCGGACTCATAATCATAATCACAAAAGTTTCATGTGTTGCTCTATCGGTGTTCCTAGGCAAAGGTCATCAAGAAACACCCTAAATTTATCAAGAGGCATGCTTTGAAAGATTTTATCCATAGCCCTTTGGAATGTAGCAGATGCATTCATCAATCCAAAGGGCATTTTTTGCATGGCAAAGGTTCCCCAAGGGGTTATGAAGGAGGTCTTAGCTTGGTCTGCTTCCTTGATTTTAATCTGATTAAAACCTGAAAATCCATCTAGAAATGAATAAATCTCTTTACCAGCAGTTGCATGAAGCACCTCTTCTAGAAAGGGAAGTGGATAACAGTCTTTTATAGTAGCCTTATTAAGGTCTCTATAATCTATGCATATGCGTATGGTTTTGTTCTTTTTTTCAACAGGTACTATGCATGACAGCCATTCAGGGTTTGTTATCTCAGTGATAACTTCAGCTTCTTTCATCTTTAATAATTCTTCTCTGATCAAAGTTAGCAAGGATCTATTTATCTTTCTCAGTTTTTGCATGACAGGTTTAGCTCCTTCTTTCATCTTTATTTCAAATTCACATATCTCAGTTTTCACACCTACCAACTCTGTGTAATCCCATGCAAATACATCTTTCCATTCTTCAAAAAATTCTTGTAATGATGCTTCTTTCTGAGTTTTAAACATGTCTCCTAAAAACAGAGTTCTAATCTCATCATTCTTGGTAATAGTCAGTTCCTTTACCTCTTTCTCTTGCTGAGTATCTATTACCAGAATGGGATGTAGTTGTGCAATCTCTTCATGTTCCAACTCTTCTTCTTTGATAGCTCCTTCAGCAAGGTAATCCAACAACACACTTCTGCATAGGGCATCTGCTTCACAATTTTCATCCCTTGGTATGTAATTCAAACTCCATTTGTTAAATTTGTTCAACCAGCTCAAGGCTTCTTCTTTTCAAGAATCGCATTTCTTGGTTCTTGGCTTGATACTCACCATTGACCTCGCCTCACGATATCAATTGAGAGTCACCATAAATGGTTACTTCGGTTAGTCCTAATGAAATAGCTTCTTGCAAGCCAGCCAAAAGGGCTCTCTCGACCATGTTGGAGGTTATGCCAACATGTATCCCCGCCAACTTTTGAAAGCAATGTTAGCACAATCTTTGATTATAGCGAAAGAAGATGCCACTCCTAGCTTAACGATATTCCACCATCAAACCAGATGACACCAGAATTCTTGTGATCTACGAGTTAGAAGAGTAAGAGGGTACCAGTTCATCTAGAAGATCCATAGCTAAAGGTAGTTTATAGAATCCCATGGTGCTTTGTTCGAGCATTTCTTCTTCCAAAAACTACGATATTAGTACTCCCTGACTTGTTGTAGAGAGTTGTCCTTTTAACTCCATCGATATGGTACACTCTCCTTTTGACCATACAGTGTCTGCATCAACTGTAGACATCCATCTTCCGCCAAGTAACAAGTCATAGATGTCGGTGAGTGCTTTGTTGCCAAACTTCGAAAGCAACCACAAAAAACGGCTTGAACCACAATCCCTTCGGGTTTCCATCGGCACACCAGTAACAACACCTAAAGGCATGATTTTAGCATTAGAAAATGATCTTAACACCATTGGTGAAGGCTTTGTGATCTTCAAACCACATTTTTGCATTATATGCTGAGGCATCACATTCAAAGAAGAACCACCATCTAACAAAACTCTAGGAAGTTGATGAGCACCAATTTTTGCTGAACATGTAAAGGCACCAGGGTCTTCCTCTTCCTGATTTAGTACAATTTCAGAAGCAAAAGAAATTGTTTCTACATTACTAGAGTTGATTACTTTCTGCCTATAGCTAGGAGCAATCCTCAACAGAGTTAATAAATCCAAAGTCACCTTATAATTCTTAAGAATATGTTCAAAGTCATCCAAATCTTTATCTTTTCTCTGGAATCTTTCAGCAGGAGCAAGAGCTATTACCTGATAAGCTTGATCTTCTTTTTGAATTTCTTTCTCTTGGCACTGACCTGAGTTTGCATCCTTCTTGTTCTCACCATAGCTCTAGTTTGCCTTTGCCATGATCGCTTCCCGAATGCTTCTTCTTCCAAGAATCTTCTGAGGATGCACTAGTTTCAGCTTTTTTCCTTGCTCTTGTTTCTCCAAATACTCCTTCACCAAGCATCTATCCTCATAATGGCCAATCTCTTTGCGTAACTTGCACACAGGGGCAAACCTTTCCATAATGACCTTTCTTTCCACACTTCAAAGCAAGCCCCAGTAATAACAAATGTCACTAGGGTGAGTATTCTTGGTACAATGAATCACGGGGTGGATAAGTTTTTATGCTATTTTTCATCTCCATGAGTTGCTTAGTCAACTCTGCTATAGTTTCAGCCATCTTGACCATCTCAGCTTTTGATTCATTGGGTTGAGCTTCTTCCTCAACCTTGGCTTTTCTTTTTTCCTTCACAGCATACACAGGCTCTTGTTCATAATCAGGATAGAAAGGATCTGTGACATGTGTGTGGCAAGTGTCAGGTAGGAAAGATAGTTCTGCAGATATAGAAGTAGCTTTGGCAAAGGCTTTGTGTATAGAATCAAAACCTTCTTGGTTTTGGATCCTAAGCATTTTCTTGTGAATTCTTGGCCTAGGAACTAGACCTTTGATAAAAGCGGCTACAAAGAAGAGAGATGGAGTAGGGATATGACTCTTTTGGCACTTTCTAAGGTAGGCACTGAATCTTTCAACATATTGGTTGATGCTCTCGCCCACTTGAATGCGAGAAAGTTTGAAGCTCATTGGCAAGCTCTTGTGGTGCTGACAGCTTTCCAAACCTTCTCAAGAACTGTTCCACAAGACTCTCATAAGTGTTAGTACCCATAACAGTAGTAACATGTTCACACCATGCTTCAGGTTCACTAGATTTCATACATTTCACAAATTCAGAGAACTTACAACCTTTTTTATTACCATAATCTTTGTAGTAGTCTTCAGATGTCTTCAAGAATTGATTGGCATTCATGCTGGGCTCAAAAATAGGAGGAGTAATTGGCAGGTTCAGTTCAAAAATAGGAGGCAGAGTCAAATTAGGAGGCATATTGCTTGAACTGGGCATTCCAATGGGATCAGTAGGTTCTGGAGCTTCAGTCTGCTCACTTCTCCTACTTGGAGGCATGTTTTTTCTCTATTTCCAGGTGAGTTCTTGGTTTCCAGGAGGGATAATCTCGGTAGGACCTCCAAAATGTTGGAGATTATCCTGGGTGGTCTCCAACTGGGGCCTTACAAAGGTATTTTGATGGTCAGGACCTCCAGATCACTTGAGGTGATCAATCTGCACTGCAAAACATCTCTGACTTTGCAAGGAAATACCAAATCCACTAGAGTCCCTAAAGCAAAAAAAACTAGCAGCACTTAAACATTCACCAAATCATGCATCTATTTCAAAAGCACTTGAAATCTTTACCAAAGTATGCTAGCTAACTCCAGGAAACTGTTGTGCAAAGTCTACAAGCAAAGTGTTTACAGACCTTTCACAAATCAACTTCTTGACTGGGTCAATTTTTGGTCAATGGCCTGGACAGTGAGCTCGATTTTGCCAAATGCTAAACAATGATCTTCTGTGGTAGAAACAAATTCCCACACCTAGGTATGCTCCTGTAGGTCACGTGCATATGCTCACTTGGTTCAAACAAAGCCTAAATTCTTGCTGTAACATGCATTGCCCGAGTTTCAATGGCAGGGCCTGTAACAGTCCTTGCACTCTAATTGTCAATTCCCTTTCTTTTGTTTTCTCTGCTCTCAATGTTCACTACTGATGCCTCTGATGGTTGCTTGGATACTAGAGATGCCTACAAACTATCAGATGATTCAAAGAAAAGATCTATTTTTAGTCTTTCTCAAGGACATATGTTCTGCAGGACGTTTCTATTTTTTTTTTTTTCTAACAATGACTTAAACAAGCACTAGTTGTATTTTGCTCAATTCCTTTATGCTCAAGTGTAGATGACAATGCATAGCAAAATGAGTTCAATCATACTTTCACACACTCTTTTCCCAAATTCCGATTTTCATTAAGTCAAAACAGCAAATTCACAACACAGGGTATTCAAGAATGTCCGCCTGGATCATCCAAGAACAACTCAATCAAAATAAACTTCAAGTTTCAAAAGATTCAAGGATATTTCATCACATATGCCTCAGATTTTGATTTCCGAAGCAGGAGGATCTTCTGCAAGCTCTGTAGACGTCACGACTTCACGTTCCTGATCTTCAAATCCGCTTATGGCCCTCGAAAAATTTCAGTAGAACAAACCTCTCTTTAAAATCCCCTGTCTCCGGCCGGATCTTGGCAAATTCGCAATCAATGCCACGGTTTTGGTTTAATTGAGCTGTTCTTTCGGTGAAGTAGGACAAAACCGGCCAACAGATGCAATGATTACTCCGTTTGGCTCAACAGAATGAAGGTTTCTTGGCAAATTCAAATTTTAGGGTTCAATATGATATATCCCACAGGCCGAGAAAAAAAAAGGGCCAAGGTATAAATAGAGAGCTATCTTCCTCTCTCTTGATTACGTGGTCTCCTCCCACGCCAAGCTCGGCTCGTGTTTCGACTTGGCATGCCAGGGGGGACGCCACTTGGCAGAGGATGAGAGGGTAGATAGATGGGGGGTAGAATAGGAAAATTTTTGTATTTTTTGGCATGGGGCACGGTTCCCAAGAAATGAAATTTGAAGGTCTATATAGGGTCTTTTTTGAGATTTTTTGTGCCAGGTGGCATATTTTCATGGGAGCTTCAAGATGGCAAGGCCAAATTTTGGAAAAATAATGTTTTGAAAAGTCAATGGTGATGTGTGTTGGTCAAACAAGGCATTTTGCCTGGATGGAATTTCAAGATTTCAAGTGCCCCTTGATATTTTGATGATGAGGTGGCAATAGGTGAAAATGTATAGTGGAGAGGTGGAAAAATAGGTCAACTAGGGTGAACAAGGCTAGTAGGTTCACTTCCCAAGGTAATTTGATCATTAGGTTGACCAATTTTGAGTTTGGTCAAGACTTGCCTAGTCATCATTTGATGATGTGGAGTGATGTGATGATGTGGAAATTTGGTGCTTAGGTGGCAGCATGATGAATGAGACATGAAGGTGGCAAATGATGAGTGGACCAAAGTAGCTTTGGAGGTGATGACATGTATATCTAGTCATCATGCCATGTCACTTGGAGATGGTGATTGGGCATTTTTTGTGTTTTTTTTGTGTTTTTTTTGTGCTTAGCACATATGTTTTTTTGCTTTAGCTACTTGGTATGAAGTGTGTGATAATGGAATGGCAAGGCATGAGATGAAAATGATGATATAGAGCTTGATGCTAGGCAACTTTTAGGTTTGACAACTTCCTTGGAAAATGTGCCCTAGGTAATGGTAGGTCAACTATGAGACAAATGGTTACATATGAAATACATGATGGTATAGGATGTGAAAAGGCAATGAAGGTGGAAAAATAGGATAAGGGATGATGGTATGATGGAACAAAGGGTAAATAGGAAAAATAGGATAAGGGATGATGGTATGATGGAACAAAGGGCAAATAGAGAATCATCACAACATGAGAAAGATAAATACCATATCATAGCTTGCCATCTTCACAGGGGTCTTCCAAACCTCACAAGTGCCTTCAGAGCTAGAGAATGCATTCAATCCTTGGAGTTTGAGTTGTGAATTTGTGTCTTGACTTAAAGTCATCCTTTGGGTTCTTCATCAGCATCTTTGGTCTTCAAGTTTTTTTGTCTCAGTATTCTTGGTCTTCAAATCCTTGCCTGTGATATTGCTCAAGAGCCTTGTATATGTTGCCTGCTACAGCCAGGCAACAGGTCCCATAGGTCAATTCGTCTTCAAGACGATAAAAATCAATTCAATTCAATTCTCAACCCTTTTAAAGTCACAATTATTTTAACGATTACTTGCCTCGGAGAAAAAAAGCTTCAATTGTCACTTGTCACAAATCTAGAAATTGTCATCTTTAAGAGCCTTGTTTAAGGAGTACCAATACTTTCAACCAGCATTTGCATATCAATTCACAATTTTCAAAGCAAATCAGAGATGGAATGCAACCACATCATCAAATCTATTACCTAGTCAATCTCACTCGTGCAATTCAACATAGACATCCTACACATATAAAGCTTACACATCAGAGTTTGCCTACCTCTATACAAACACTTGTGCAAGGACGTTGAGCTAAAATAACAAAGAGTGGAATTCAGAAAGAGGAGACGTTCATGCAGATAGTGCAAAAAAAATAAACTAAATATGAACATCTGGATGGACCTCTATTACCTCCCCGGAAAGATAAAGCATTTGAGTAAAATATCCAATCTTTGCAACTGCATTATGTACCAAACCTGTAACCATCTCTAAAAGCTGTATATCTAACCTGGAAATGAACCTTTCCTAAAAGCTATGCGACCATTGAAAAGACTGTTGCTAGAAGCACTAAGTTGTGAAGAAACCTACCAAGTTTGTTGGATTCCCCCTTTACATGTTTGTTTCCGGATAATACTCTTGCACGAAAGCGAAGGTCTTCCTTATTCACAATTCAACCTTTATAAAGATAAGCCCTAAACACGTTGTGATTTTATGCAAGCGTGTCATGTATATTGCTTTTGAGAAAACCATTTGCAGAGGAAATGGTCCACATCACTTGCCAGATCTCTAGTCAAGTAAGACAAACACAAATTGGCAACATCTTTTCAAGTTGGATGCGTATCAAAGAAGCCTGTGTAATACACAATGAAGCTTGTGACATTTCGGGGAAATATACGCCATAAATACGTATATTTCTAGGCCCGTCATCATACAAGTCTATCACCATAGCCTTGTATACCATAGTTAGTGGCAAAAAGGGAGCATGACTAAGTTATTTACATAACTTAGCCAACCTTAGGCTTAAGGCCATTTCCACATGGCCTTAACCTATTGGTCATACGGAAGCACCCCATTGGAGCCACGTGGCGGTGACACCAACTCTAACCTATAAATGGCCAAACCCTAATCTTAGGCCATTTTTTTGGTTCCAACAGTCTGGGAACCCTAATCGCACTTGAAACTCTGTTTCGAGACACGTCTGCTGTAGTGCAGCATAGCTCAACAGCCCCCGGATTGTGCGCGCATTAGTAGGAGGGGAGCTACTTCGAATCTCTTGAAGGCCATGGAGACACCGGGAGTTGGAGGGAGTTCCTCAGGAGCAGGTATTTGGATTAGAGTCCTTGATAGATCATCTGGAAGTTAGGATTCCAGATGAGTTAGCATTTCGTGTCTCTAGTAGAGCCATTCTAGAACCCTCAGTCTAGATCTTGAACCCTAATCAATGGACCCTATTTGTAAGTTAGATGCATGTGATTAGGATTAGATGTTGCCTTCATTATTGATCATGTTATATTGATGTATGATGTTGGTTGATCATGTTTGCTCCTCTTGTATTGGGAAGGGGGGTAGAGACCTAGTAGCCATTATATAGATGATGCTCCTAGTTTAGACCCCTTAGTTCCTGCTAGATGCGGCCTGTGCATAGGAATCCATCTGACTACGGAGGCTATGTTGTGACTTAGCACCATACAACGGGGCTAGTGGTAAAGTGGAGGGAAGTCCCTGCTGAGCGCGGCTACTGGAGACCCATAGTGGGCTAGGCCTATAGTCGGTCACTTTGAGTGGGTCGGGTATGGGTCCGACACCTCCTGGGGCAATGGTGTCGCCTTGCCTCTCAAGAGTTGCAAGTGTCGGCCTGGCTCTTGTTTTGGGGGTTTTAGTCATGTAAGAATCATGTGTCGCCATGATTTTCTAGCCACCCATGGAGCCACTAGACCTCGGGAAGGGGAGATGCAACCCTTCCTGCCTCATCGGACTGGGGAGATGCAACCCAGAGTAGTCTCGATGGGTGATGCCATGAGATTGCGTATCCGACAGGCTATAGCCACGCCAGAGCCAGATTTAGCCCGTCTGCATAGTATACACAGGAGGGGCGGATGGAGTGGTTAACCCTAGCCATTGTCTATAGCCAGCCCCGCCATTGTTATATCAGTCCGCTCTATCTTGAGGCCCAACTGTCAGTCTATCTCCTTACGAGCCGGAGCCTGGGCAGGAGCTCTCATGTTTTATGGCATATTGATATCTCTGTTGTATCTATGGATGTATGGATATGCTACCCTCCGAGGTAGTTAGATGTATTGTTGTTGTTAGTGCTAACTTGTTTATGCATCTGCTGTTATAGGAGCCCATAGGGGAAGGGCGCGCAAGACACCAGACAGAGGGCCCATGCGGCCGAAGGGCTGGATGGGGGATTTCCTACGAGATGTACAGTTGAGCGTCGTATATTTGGTAGGGAGTGTCACAGAGCTTGATCATGGCAGAAAATCAAAAATCTCAAAGGCTCCAAACTTGCATCTGCATACCACTAACAATGAACCGTATGTGCAATGCATGTCAATGCTAATACCTGATCGAAATACCTCGAAAGGGACAATTGCTAGAATATTTGATAAATCTTCTCCAATCATCTTCCGAGTGGATCACGAACTGCCAAAGGATTTGACATCCAGGATTAAAGACATGGCATAAATGCTGCCATTTGCAGATTCAACCAAGGCTTTGAGTCTCCTTATATGTAAACTATATGAGCCTCAAACAAAGCCATCAAAAGCTCCAAATATTCAAGCAGCACACCCGAATTGCACAACAAAAACTACTACTTCCTGTCTTCCACATGCCTCTTATGCCGCTTACGTAGTCTGTCATCCTAATTTTGTCAAGATCCCCCAAAACCAAAATAAAAAGCCATGCGCCTATAACCTACATTCAGCAGGCTACTACTGAGCAGCCAGTAATTGCAAAAGCAAAAAATGCAAAAGGGATAGGCAAAATCTGCATTTTCTCAAGCATGATTCATTGCACATAAAAGGAAATAGCAAGAAGAAAATCTTTAAATTGATCATATACGTGTTGGCAGCTTGCAATACACATAGTTAAGTAGATTACATTATTGAATCCATTTTACTAATCAACTCATAATATTAGAACACAATAAAGACCAACACAAAGGAATAACATACCCATTACTGATACTGAATGTGAGAAGATTTATGAGTCATGTACAGTTGCTAAGAAGAGTTCTAGACGCATTTTATTGAATGTTTACATTTATTATCTGCTCCAAACCCTCCGTCTAATCGTGCACAAAATCCTACACACAAAGAAAGACATTTTAAAGCATTTCAAGTCATGGCAGCCTTAGAAATTTTGATAATCATTACACAAATCTAACAACTATAGGTCTCTAAATCATGTCGTCTGCCTGCCTAAATAGTATTTGCCATGCAGGTCGCTAAGCTCCCAACTTTGTCCTCTCAGATGCAACCCTCAAACATCGGATTTGGCCAAAAACAAATAATATACTTGCATCAAAAACTTGAGTACAAAGGCTAAAAGCTTGTATCTATATACCACCAATGAATTTCATGAGTTGTTTGTACAGTGCATGTCAATTCCAATACTTGGTTAGCGTGGCAGATATGCCCAAGATAAGCCTTCCAAATCAGGGATTTGGGATCCCACATAATCCATCGACCCAAAAACTACTTTCAAAATCATAGTGCAAGCGACATGCCCGATTTTTGGAGTACCAAAAAAGTTCGGGTGATAAAAAAACCCCACAATCTTAGAAAAATAAACATGAAAAAAAATCTAAAAAGTTTTTCACTTGTCGGAAAAACCAAATTTAAACAATAGATAGTTAGTTAACATGAAATTCTCAGTAGAAATCCTAAAAATTTCAATCCTATAAATAGAGCCCTTGGATCTCTCCATTTGTGTTTTCCTTTGTGTTTGGCCGAGCTCCGGCCTACAGAGCATACAGAACATAAGGATGAGCCAATCAAGAAGATCAAGCTTACCCCTGAAGAGAAGGAGGCTCGACACCTCCGAAGGATAAAGAAGAAGAAGAGGGAATAGAAGAAACTAAGGAGAGTAGAAAAGGGAGAATTGGAAAAGAAGAGAGGGAAAAAGGCAAGGATCCATTCCCGAAGAGGAAGACCAAGACCACACCCAATAAGGGGATCAAGATTTCTGAGAAGCAGTCCGACCAACCACCGTCGTCGTCTGTCACTAAGTCAGATGACGTTTACAGGCTGCCCAAGCACACGGAAGAAGGGAACGGACCGTCAGAGGCAAGGAGAGGTGAGGTAGATGTAGAAGATCTGGAAGCACCACCACCTTTCCCAGCTTGGCCTGAGTGCAATAGCAATAAGGGAAGCAAGACCGCTCGAGAGGCACACCACATGGAGTATATGTGGAAATTGGCAAAATATAAAGTATACATGAAAATGTATAATGCACGTATTTAAAGTATTACAAGGAGCACAAGAGGCGTGTAGAGGTGGGAGGCCAACTAAGGAGAACACCCTAAAATCTCCCCTAGATAAACCCCAATCGCCCAAGAAGCCGATGAAGCACAGGCACAACTCTATCTTTGCCCGCGCTATTAGGGAGATCAGCCACTTCGAAAGAAGCTATGGCATGCTGATACCCCGCGCCGCATTTGCAAGGTGGGTTCATGAGATACTGCATGAATTCGGCAAAATCAAATGGGTAATGGACGATAGGCTCCTCGCCCTATAAGAAGCTGCGGAGCAAGAAGTCATCCAACACTTTGAAGACTCCCTGGCTTGTGCACTTCATGCCAAGAGGGTGACATGCATGTCCAAGGACATGCACTTGACCAGATTTATCAAAAAGCATGACATATAGTATTAACTTGACATTATATGTATAATAAAATATGGAGTGAATATATATATATAAGTTATTTATTAGGTTGTAACTAAGTTGATTAGTCGAGTGCATGCTTTATTTTAATCGGTTTGTATGACAAAAAAAAGTCTCCACTAATCACACTATGTGCCTGAAGCACGTTGACAATCTCGATTTGGTCTGTGGCGCACGCCATGAGTAGTTGACTCCAATTCTACCGGGAAACGACCCTAAAACTGGAAAATAAGGATGAATTCTAGCTCACTCAAGTAGAGCGAAAAAATGCCCTTACCTCAACAATTTGGCAACAATTGGGACCCAAACAGGCTGTCACTACTTACGTCGTGCGCCCGAAGCACATTTGAACATCTCGGATTTGCCTGTGGCGCACGCCATGAGTAGTCACTCTTTGAACTTCCACAACTTGCCAAAAACAACTTCAAGTTGCATGAAATTTGCTGCAACTGGATCATTAGAAAGTTTTTGCTTGATTATGACTTCAAATTACCCGAGAAACACTTGACATAACCCAAATGGTACAACTTTCCCAAACCATAAAAAGTCCAAGTTAGGGTTTGCCTATAAATGTAAGTATATCCCTCATTAGCAACTCATAACTTTGCTCCTCGCTCCAAGCTGATTTTCTAGCTTCTTGAGGCGTTCATACTTCTATTTGGCATCCACATCTTGCATAACATCATGGCCATCTCATCATTCAGGCGATGGTACAATGATAAATGTCGATTTTGTCTTCTTAGTTTTCCAAAAGGAAATTGACATATCAGCTACAATAGTACCAAACCCCTTCTACCATGAAGTTATGCAAGAATTCCAGGAAAAAGTAGGTCCTACACTAGGAACCCTGCATAGGATACTTTGTAGCAAAGGCATCCCTTCAAGCTGCCTAAAGTTATGTACCACATATTGCTAGATATCTAGATAATAAGCCGCCCGCATGTCAGATTACATGACTATGATTGTAAACGGGAGAAGATACTTCTCTTACACAACCGCCTTAGCCATATTCCTATTCCACAATGCCCAGACACAGATAGGGAAACCTTCCATTTAACCCTTGAATATAAGGCCCCTTGACTCCAGGGGAGAAGACTATCTATTCCTAAAGTACTTGCTCGGCATCAGAGGAGGAAGAGGCTGAAGAATGGGACTAAGACGACGTCGAGGATCTTATTGAAGTAGACCCTGCTGACACGCTGACCCCAAATTTTGGTCCACTATTGAAATCATTAGTGTTTTTTGGTCCACATGTACTTTATTCAGAGATCACAGAAAAACCTACATGTAGATCTGTGGAGGCGTGGTTTACTAATTGATGGTGTTGTTTTTTAAGTGGACAAGGAATGTCCACTGTTTTTTTTTTTTAAGAGCTGTGGTTTTTGTTTTTTAGGAGGTGTGGTTTTTTAAGGAGGTATGTTTTTTGTTAAAAGAACTGTGTTTTTTGTTTTTGAGGTGGTGGTGTTTTTAAGGAGGTATAGTTTTTGGAGGTGTGGTTTATAAGTAAGTGTAGTTTTTAAGGAAGTTTTTTTTTAAAGGATGTTGGTTTTCTAAAGGGGTGTGATATATGTATGGTTCTCTAAAGGGGTGTGATATTTTAAGGTCCTCTATAGCCAATTTCTTAAGCATCATTATACAATCATTGCACTACTCCCATCCATATGACACTCCATAAAGTATTCATGTTGTCATTACATGCCATGTGTAAAAATGCAATATCTCATCTACCTCTACCCCTCATGCTATAAGAAACTAGAATGAAAAGGCATGTTAAGATCCCATAATTGAGTTGAATTAAATTTAACTTTATCCATTATCAAATCCTGGGAGGGAGAGAGAGAGAGAGAGAGAGAGATAGTATTTTAACGTCACGCCACTAGGCAGCATCCAACTGGACATGTGACCACACACCACACTACATTGCTTGGTTGGGCCCTGCCCCCAACCACTTTACATTTTGTCTGTGGGTTTTGACACCCAACAGTTCATAGTGCGATTCTGGGCAGTCTCGAACTCAAGACCTATAGTTGCTAGACCTAGTGTGTTACCACTAGACTAAACGAGAGAGAGAGAGAGAGAGAGAGAGAGAGAGAGAGAGAGAGAGAGAGAGAGAGAGAGAGAGAGAGAGAATGAAATGAAATATGTATATATAATACGTCTGCAGACCACCAGGTCTATAAGACGTTCAAAACCGTACATTCAACATTGTAAAAAATATCTTCTAATGCATCTTCAGAAAGAAATGCATCAGAGCTCTCCCCTCATCTTCCTCTTTCTCATTACCATCAGTAACCTTTAGCACATTCTCCCTTTTTCCATCATTTCAATTACAAAGTTACCTATGATGTTTCCTGAGAGACCAAAAAATACAACCAAATCCTTGCAACTAATTTGATACCTATGGCGAAGACCTGCATATTGTGGGCAACACAGGAGAACATGTGCCTCATCTTCAATTTCTCCTATAGCGCATAGTTTACATATCCTGAGCTCATGAGGTATTTGCTCCATCTACCCACTTCCACTCCCAATCTATGTGAACTGAGCCTTAGTCTACTTTTTTTTTTTTTGAATGTCTACTAATTGAGCCTTAGTCTACTAATTGCATGTCTACATTTTACTGATACCCCTTCACTCAAATACCCTGGTTGTTAAAGAGAAGGATTGATGAACTGTTTATAATATGTTTTCTTCACTTCTGGGACACACCACGATCTCTCAATCATGTGTTCCTGTACCCAAGCCCTAATATCTCCATGTTGGATATGTAAATCATTACTTAAGAATTTCGGATTCTTGCATTCCATTTTAGCATAATCCGATTTCTCTTTTGTAATGAAGATTGGATGACAGAAACTAGAAACTGATTATCTTCATTACTTGCAGCTTTGTTAGATCCTAGACTTGTTAGTATGACAAGGGCTTTGGATCATTCAAAGGCCTTTGTTCCTCCAAGGCGTGAAAAGGAATTTCAGCCAAGAAAACCAAAGAAAATGACCGGACCAGTGTCTGCCCCTGTAATTCATGCACTTGCTGCTTCAAAAGAGCCAAAGAGGACAAGAAGCAGATCGGATTCCCCGGTAGTCTGTGCTAGAAGGACAAACTTTGAGGCAGAGCAAGTAAGTCAAGACTCTTATGTTTCTTCTGGAAAATCCCAAGCATTAGTAGTTGTGGATCCAAATTCCAACCCAATGGTGCCGAAAGCAAAGCGCAAATCACCATTGGAATGGTCTGATGAGGCCATACTGCATTATTGAGCCATCTAATGGAATTCAAGTCACATAACAATGGTAGCATCAATCTTTCCAATTCCCAATGGAAAGAAATTTTAGAAAGACTGACCCCCATAGTGCCAGGTTTAGTTGAATTGAGGCAGCTGAAGAATAAATGGGACAAGCTTCAAGCTAAATTCAAGGACGAGAAATATGCCGAAGACAGAACAGGGGCTGAGCCTTCTTCTTGGCAGTGGTATGAGAAAATGGAAGAATTGAGAACAGCTTGCACGAATCACACAGATCTCCCTGGAGCTGGAGATGATGGTGCATTTGGGGAAGAAGCATTCCATGCTGCAGAGATGCATTCATTATACTAGGACACTTTTATGCCAGATTCATTCTATGATACCTTTGGAACCAATTCAGCATTCTAGGAAGAACAATTTGAGATTCCAAACACAGAGCCTCCATGTAATAACACAGAACCCCTTGAAACACCTTCAAGCCTGAACACAAATGGTGGAAATTCAAACAGTACTCCTACTTCTACTGATAAAGAGGGCGTGCATGAGATAAGTCCCAGATCAGCAGCTTGTATGCAGCCTGGAGTTGCAGATAAACCAGTTTCGAAGAAGAGATCCAGATTGGCTATTGATGAGGACATAGCATCTGGAATCAGTGAAATGGCATCTCGGTTTGGGGCAGCAGAAGACAAGAAATTGGAGTTCATGAAAGATGAATCCATGCAAAAAATTCAATTGGTAAAAGGACTGAAAAAATGAGATATTCTCATAGTCTGAAAATTGCAGAATCCATGGCTATCATGACTCAAAGCATTTGCCAAATGACCAAAGATACTTTGCTTGAAATTGCAAAACTTTCAGCTACAAAATAGGGAAATTGAAGGTACGTTTAGAATTTTTAGTTTGCTTTGGTTTTGTATTTTTGTTCTTTATTGTCACATGTTGTAGTGTCTTTTTCCTGCAAATCCCATTGGAGTTGGCAACATTCTATTCTCTAACTATTATTGGCTATGTTTGTAGTCTGGCATAGAAAGTTGCCATTGGGCATAAGAACTTTAGTCCTTGAAACCATTAGATTTCATGGCAGTAGGCTTACACCTTAGAGGTCATTCAAACCATTATTTCATGTACCATTAGATAGCAGACTCCCATAAATAATGGCCTCGGTTTGTGTGCCAACATATTCTTTTCTTATTCTACGTTTCCTGAAGAGATGGCCAGACCAAAGGTAGTAGTTCGAAGGCGCTTCAGATTCCGGCGCCATCCTTCTCCATCGCCATCCTCTTCAGACTTAGACATGTCGGCAGTGTAAATTCGTCATGCACTGTTGAAGAGAATGAGCTTTCTGTGCTTAATCACAGAAAGACTCACAACTCAATCACTGCACAAGCTTTGGTGCAGTACTTAGATATGGGCATTCGAGTGGAGCCCGAGCTATTCGAGTGGGCTATGAACGCACCAGTTCGGCAAAAGGTCCATGTCAAGTTCACCTTCATGAAGATTTCTGGGCATTGGGTTCTTATGGAGATAAAAACCCCCGAAACAAGCTGTGTTGCATGTTGAAGCCGGCCTCCTGATTTCTTTTTTTTTTCTTCCATTTCTTCAGTTTTATAGGTTTCTTTTTATTTATCTTTTCAATCTCCAGTTTTTGTGGAAGAACATTCAACTGGAACCCCCATTTCTATAAAGATACATAATTTCTTGCTGATGTAAATGTTTTTTGAGTAATAGAAATGGAAAACATTCTCCTGCAAATTGTTCTGTACTCTTTTTATTTCACTATCTCACTAACAGATTCTGTAACAGGGACAAATGTGCTTGAACACACGAGTTTGTGAACTCCACCAGATAGAGGGGTTGCTGATAAACCTTTTTTTTGTTAAGTACATGAATTGTAGTTAGTACTCGGGACTTGGTTTTGTTTGTTGAAGATTATTTCATTCATTAGCACTAAATTTGAGCGCATTCATACCTTTGTAAACCTAATTCTAATGAATAAATTGAGTTTCTGGTTTAAGTGATATCTGTTGTATTGAGTTCTCTTCAATCCTGTATGCAATACAAATGTTAAGTCCCTGCACAAACAATGCAAAGAAAGTCTTCAAATATTGGAAATTTCATTCAATTTATCATTCCAAACACAGCAAGGTCTTACAATACCATGGCCAAATTAAATGAAGGGCAAATCATTCATTTTTTCAGATTTTGGAGGAGGATGTGCCTGATCTGATCTCCCTCCCTTTTCAACTTCTTGTTCATGTCTTGAGTCTCATAATACTCAAGATGTGGGCATTCTGGAGTTAATGGCAGCAATTCCATTCCCTTTCTCTCAAAAATACAAAAGTTCCATAGTACATCACATGCATGCACGATTTTGCTAGCTTGTGATGCTTGAACAATAAGACTCTTTAATATTCTCCATTTCTCCTTCATAATGCCAAATCCATTCTCAATTACAACTCTACCTCTGCAGATTCTCCTGTTGAATCGATTCTTCTTGCTATCAGGGTTAGGAAAAACCTTTAACAAAAATGGCCTGCTAGGATATGCAGAATCTCCAAGTAATTGAGGAGGTATGTTTACAACTATATCTTCCTCAGTAGGCATTCCTTTCTTGATCTTCTTCCCTTGTAATCTAACAATAGGTTCCTGTAATATCGATTTAGAGGGCAACCTGTTATAAATGTTGCTTTTCCTACTCTAATACAACAGACATTGACAAACAATTTACTATGAATAACACAGCCTTGAAACAGAATACAGATCCTACTCTAATACAACAGACATTGACAAACAATTTACTATGAATAACACAGCCTTGAAACATAATAGAGTGTCTTTTATTTTTGCTGTAATAGTCATTTGCATGATCTTTTTTCTTGGGTTTTCTGTACAAATATATATGTGGCTGCCATCAACTGCCGCAAACACATTTGGCAGACCAGTTGCCTCCTTAAATTCTGCTATAATGTCGAGTAATCTCTGCCCTGATGGAATAGCTACAAATATCTTATACAACATGTTATTAGAAGCCAAAGCAAGTGTGATCTTCCTCACATATTTCTGAACTGTGGACTGACCAGCATAAAATCTCCTTCCAACATGTAGAGGAGATTCCCCATGAGCAAGGAAGTAAACAACCATAGCTACAGCCCTTCTTGGCTCTATGGGAGCCCTTACTTTGTTGCCTGGTTTTACAAAATACGGGGTCAGAAGACCTACCATCTTTTCGAATGATGATCTTGACATCCTGTAACATTGTCTCCACATATCATCCTCATAAGAGGGCAAGCAATTCCAGGCATGGTTGTCAATGCTATCCCACTGTGTGGTTTGTCTCGGTGCAATCCAAAACCTTCTTGAAGGCCTCTTTAGTCTGGTTGTCCCCAACAGAATCAAGGTAAATTGACAGCAGGTCATGAGTCGGCTTGGATTCGGTCTCCATAGCTAAGTCTAAGAGCTCGAAATCGTGATCTGAAGACAAGAGGTATAGGCAAAACTGCTGCAATGCAATGCCGAGCATAATAGTGCGCAATACCATGGCAATCATCCCCAAAATCACAGGATCCATATCAAAATCTTCTTAATGCCGGACTGTAGCAGAGATTTGGGAAAAAATGAAGGAAAAGAAAACCAGAGAGAGAGAGAGAGAGAGAGAGAGAGAGAGAGAGAGAGAGAGAGAGAGAGAGAGAGAGAGAGAGAGAGAGAGAGAGAGAGAGAGAGAGAGAGAGAGAGAGAGAGAGAGAGAGAGAGAGAGAGAGAGAGAGAAGTGAAGTGAAGTGTATTAAGTCTTTGGGAGGCCTCAAATGCCTAAACAATATCATAAAATAGTAGATGAGTTTCAGAGTCCTCATCCAACTCGTCACTCTCACTCAACATGTCTTCATCCTCTAAGATACTATTCAATTTTCTCAAATAATTCTCTCTACATCTCAGCAATTCTAATAAGTATTTTCCAATCTTATCTCCTTCCATAGCAAAGAAGGTGTGAAGATCCTTGGCATGAATTCCATGTGCCCTCAAAGAATGATATGCACTACAGCGAAGCAATGTGTGATCTTCATCTTCTATTTGATCCTCTCCACAAATCTTGCAATACCTCACTGCCCGAGGAACAATATGTCCCCATCTTCCAGTTTCCACTCCCAGATGATGCGAGCTAAGACGAATCCGCCCTATTGTGTGCATTTTCTTTATGGAGATATTTTCCTGTAGATATTTAGCCATTTCCAATCCAGGGTTCATGTTTTGCCTGTACAGAATCATCTTAGTTTTAGGTTGAGACCATATCTTTGAATCCACTTTTGCAGGTTATCTGTTACAAGAAGGGCATCCTGCCAATCAATATCCCATTTCTTTAGCCACTTAACCACATCCTGAAACCATCATTTATCCTTACTGCCCAAAGGAGCCCTATGAGGAAATCGTGTGTTATCCATGGCTGACACCTTTTTCAAGTATCTAATGCATCTAACCAATGCTTCTCCTTCTAAAGGCATAAGCCCACATTCCGTCAACATCATCTGATACGGGGTTTGAACCTTTACTCCTAATTCAAGGCGTATGAACTTCTTTAAAATCTGCTCCAAATCATCCCATAACCCCTGCGGGAGGCTGGGCCCCCATACCTCACTCCCATATAGTGCAACACTCTGAGCAAGCGAAACAAAAAGTTTATATTTGAGCGACCAAGACCATAAATAAGCCTCTCTGCACAAACTTTGCATGGCATAAAGAGCTCTATGGCTTCCATCAATTCTCTGTTGGATGCATGTATTCCACCTGTGTTTTTTGTGAAAAATCAGCCCTAAATATTTATATGAATCACAATCACTCACATGCTTTCCTTTATATTGAAATGAATGTGTGTGTGAGAGAGAGGGAGAGGGAGAGGGAGAGGGAGAGGGAGAGAGAGAGGGAGAGAAATGAAATGATGAAATGAAATGATTTTATTTATGTCCATGAGACCATGAGGTCTAGAGGACCACTACAATCATTACACATACAAATCACCTCTACTAACCATCCAGTGTATCACAAAGAATACCACTAGATGTGCTCTCCTCCTCATCGTATATTTCCAATAAATGCTTATAGCTTTTAATAGACAATTCTCTCACCTGCATGACTTCAGTTAAGTAACCTCCTATAATCTCAGTTGGTAGTCCAAAAAATTCTCGTAGGGATAAACCCGATGTAATACCATACATCCTTCTCAAGTTTTGATAAGCAGTACACTTTAGTATAAGGTGCGCTTCATCTTCAATGTCATCTGTCCCACACAGTTTACAGGTACATCTTTGTTGCGAAAAGTTCCCCCATCTCCCTACCTCCACTCCCAAATGGTGCGAACTAAGTCTCAACCTACATATCAAGTGTCTCTTAAAATATGACAGTCTTCCTGCAAGGTGTGGTGCCTCCATCATATCTAGATTGATACAATCTTTATAGAAGATCATCTTGGTTCCAGGTCTTTCCCATAGCTTCTGTTTTCCTTTATTAAAAATGTATTCTTCCAATTCCTTCTCCTCAACGGGTATTTCATCTAGTTCCATCCCCCATTTCCGAGCCCATTCTCCTATACTAGCATACCATCCCTTCAAACTGCTTTGAATCATCGCCAAATGTGGCAGCCTATCGTGATCCATTTTTTGCACCCGATTCAGATACTTTAGTGTTTGATGCAATGCTTCCAACTCTAAAGGCATCATTCCAGCTTCAGCAAGCATCATTGGAAGGGGAGTCTGCATCTTTACACCTAGTTCTGTAAGAAGAAACTTCTTTTGTACTTTCTCGATCCTTTTCCACAGTTCCAATGATAATCCGGGTCCCCAAGTTTCACAACCATATAATACCACTGAACGAACCAAAGATATGTAAAGCATCTTTTTAAGTTTCCAATCCACAATTTCTGCCTTTCTGCATTTTCTCTGTAACGCAAAAAGTGATTTTATTCCCGCGTCTACTCTCTGTTCAACTGCAGTATTCCAATTGTAATTATGATCAACCACAAGACCCAAATATTTGTAGTTTTTTGCTATCTCCACCTGCTCTCCTTTATAATGGAAATAATAATCACGTGATCTAGTGCCAAAAATCAATATTTTTGTTTTACCCAAATTTACCTTCATTTCGGTAGCGTCACAAAACCTGGCAAGCGCATCTAAGTTTCTCTGCATATCTGTTGCACTTCGAGAAAACATAACAATATCATCTGCATACAGTAATAAGACAAGCACATACCCTGCAATAGTAGTTCCACTACCCCCATGTTCCTGTAGCCATGCCTCCAGCTGATCTATATATAAACCAAATAATGTGGGTGACAACGGGCATCCCTGCTTCACGCCAATATTACTAATTACCTCATCCGTGCATTGTTGATTCAGTGGAAAGGATAAGCGGACTAATACCTGCTCATATAGTACTGCAACTGCATTTCTAAGTTCTATTGGGACCTCAATATGCTGCATGTGTTCCCATAGAGTTTTTTCTCCTTAGCATATCAAATGCTTTTGCAAGATCCACAAAACAAGCAAAGAGAGGTTTTTTAGTTTTCTTTATTGAGTCCATCACCACCCTTATTGTGACTAAATGGTCTGTGGTCGATCTTTTAGGCCTAAATCCCGCCTGTCCTTGAGCTCGTACCTCATTACTTTCAGCCCATCTACTAATATGCTTCTCAACTAATGTGGCAAATAACTTGGAAAACAAGCTTCCAATCATTATCATTCTGTAATTATTCGGGTCTTTCAGATCCCCAGTTTTATGTATAGGTACAACTCTGTTAATTTGCCATGATGCCGGAAAACCAGTTTTTAAAGCTTTATTCATTATTTTCACCATTGCTTTCATCACAGACATGCCTGCCCATTTAACCATTTCCGCACATAAGCCAAAACTATCAGCTGCTTTCCCACAAGATAAACTCTGCAATCCACCTTGAACATCCAATTCAGTAAACTCAAAGCATGTTTGTCCCCGTTCCATATTATCTTCCAGACCCTCTACATGATATAACTTGTTTATTTGCTGCATCAAAGCATTTAATTCCAACACATTTTCATGATTCCTTTTCACCTTTAATTTCGACCAGAACTTTTTGGATTTTCCAATAGCTCACCAACTAATACTTCCTGTCTTTTTTGCAAATAACATCTCTTCTTTCTTCTGACTAGCTTACGATATTCATCTCTTATCTTGCATTTGTCTGCGGATATGGACATCTTAAATTCCAACAGAGATATATATATATATATATATATATATATATATATATATATAGAGAGAGAGAGAGATAGAGAGAGAGAGAGAGAGAGATATAGAGAGAGAGAGAGAGAGAGAGAGAGAGAGAGAGAGAGAGAGAGAGAGAGAGAGAGAGAGAGAGAGAGAGAGAGAGAGAGAGAGAGAGAGAGAGAGAGAGAGAGAGAGAGAGAGAGAGAGAGAGAGAGTTTATTATGTCTATGGGAGGCCTCACGGGCCTATTAGACAAACACTATAAAACATCATCATAAAAAAGTAGATGAGTTTCTGCATCCTCATCTAGCTCATCACTCTCACTCATGTCCTCTATTGCCTCCACCCCTGTCACCCGCAATGTATCTATACATGTCTTCCTGTAGTTAAGGAGATCTATCAAATATCTCCCTATTATATCACCATCTAATGTAAAGAATGTTTGGAGATCATTAAAGTGGACTTCATACTCATCACGTATTGTCTCAAATGCCTTACACCTAAGCAAAGCATGATCCTCGTCTTCTACCTGCTCCGTACCACAAATTTGACAATATCTTTGATCTCTTGGTATAATATGCCCCCATCTCCCTACCTCCACCCCTAACTGATGTGAGCTCAAACGAATTCTACAAATACTATGCCTCTTCTGGATAGAGAGATTCTCTCCCAAATGCTTTGCTCGCTCTAGATTCGGATTAATATTCTGTTTATAGAGGATCATCTTAGTCTTTAATTGTGACCAAAGCTTGCCCTGAATTCTTGATGTGATCCAAGTCCTCAAATCCGATTCCACATGCATCACATCATCCCAAGCAATATTCCATCTACCCAGCCATTTCATCATATCTTGGAACAACCCTTTATCTTTACTATCCAACAAAGCCTTATATGGAATTCTTGCACTATCCATGTCAGCTACTTTCTTAAAGTAGAGAATACTTTTAAGAAGTGCTTCCCCCTCAAGCGGCACAAGCCCACTTTCCGCTAACATCATAGGATATGGCGTTTGTGGTTTAACACCCAATTCCAATCTTAGAAACTTCTTTAAGACTTGCTCCAGATCTTCCCATAAACAATGTGGGAGACTTGGCCCCCAAATTTCACACCCATAGAGGACAACATTCTGTACTAGAGATTGAAAAAGCTTCACCTTAAGAGGCCATGACCAAAGATGGGATCTTCTACACATGCTTTGTAGTGCATATAGAGCTTTTTGCCCACCATCAACTCTTTGAGCAATACAGGTATTCCATCCGTGGTTTCTGCTGAATACAAGACCCAAATACTTATAAGAATCACACATTTCCACTACTTGCCCCTTGTATTTAAAAATAGCATCCTGCTTCAAAACCCCAACCGTCATAATTTTTGTTTTCTCCAAATTCACTTGCATACCTGTTTGGTCGCAAAAAGAGGCCAATCTATCCAAATGCTTCTGCATGTGATCCTTAGATCGTGCAAAAATAACCACATCATCGGCATATATTAGCAATTGTGTGATGTATCCATGCAGGTCTATCCCATCTGGGCAATTATCACGCAACCAATCCTCCAAACCATCAATAAACATACCAAATAATGTGGGGGATAACGGGCACCCCTGTTTCACCCCTACATTACTCTCTACACATTCTGGTATACTCAAAGAAAAGGGATGAGATAACTGGACTAGTACCTTCTCATAGAGCATCATAACAGCGTCCCTGAGATCGTGTGGCACATTTAACTTCTCCAACCTCTCCCACAATCGGCCTCTTGGCACTCGATCGAAAGCTTTTCGGAAGTCAACAAATGCCATGAACACTGGCTTCCTCGTCCCTTTGACCTTATCAAATATAGTTTTTAAAACTAATAGATGATCCAAGGTCGATCTTCCTGCTCTGAAGCCGGCCTGTGCCTCTGCTCTCTTTTCATTATCCTCTGCCCACTTACTCAGTTTCTTCTCTAGGATTGTGGAAAAGAGTTTCGCAAATAGACTACTAACCATTATGGTTCGGTAATTGTTGACTTCATTCCGCTGGCCACCCTTATATACTGGCACCACTCTATTCCGACACCACTCAGATGGGAAACCCTGTGCCATTGCTGTGTTAAACATTTTAAGCAGGAGAGGATGAATAACAAGACCCGCCCATTTTAAATGTTCTGCTGCAAGACCTGTGTGATCTTTAGCTTTGCCATTTGCCAAAGAAGAGATCCCTGCAGCAATTTCATCTTTTGTAAACACCAGATCCGAAATATGCTTGCCTTCTTCACTCGGCATCTCCTCATCATGATAAAGGCTCACTACATGCTGCCATAAATCATGTGCAACCAGCGGAACATCTTCCTGTTTACGTTTCCTGAGATCATTCCAGAAAAGTTTGGGCTCCGCCACATAACGCTCACACATAGTCTGCTGCCTGCGTTTTATAAACAGTCTCTTCTTGCTGCGCACAATGCTCTTGTATTGTCTCTTATAGAAAGCTTTCTGCTCTACACTACTTCTTTCCCAGTTTTCCTTGGCCATTTTACAATCTTGATCAAACCAAGAGTTGCATGGCAGCCCCTTTCTAGCTCTATGAGGTACAAACAACTCCCTTGCAGAGTCGTCCAAAATTGCATGCAACTGAGCCGTCAATCTCTCTAGATCGTCTCCATCCCATGATAAATTTGCTGCCTTTTGCTCCACACAACATCGGAATTGCATTTGCAAGTATGGCTTCATAAAATACCTCTTAGAGTCTGTTATTTGCAGCATCGGCCTCAACATACTTGGACGATCCACCTGCAGTCTGATATATAGTGGGCCGTGGTCTGATTCTAACTCTTCTTCGCCTACAACAAAGTCATTAAGACCATCGATTGCCTCCTCTGAAATCACTACATAATCAACTGTACTCTTTTCCCTGCATGTGTTCTTAACTGATTGTGGAAAGCGCCTTAACCCATTACATATCATCAAATTTGCACCACTGCATAAATTCAGAAATTGCCTACCAGTCTTTGTTATGATTGTGTCTTTTGATGATCGTTTTCTGCCCGCTATCTCTTGTTCCTTATCGTCCATAGCCATCAACCATAGCGGATCCTTATCACCCGTGAGTGCAATGGCTTGCTGGCAGCTCGTTCTTGCATTGAAATCACCCGTCAGGATCACATTGCCTCGCTCCTGAAAATTCATGATGTCCTGCTCCAATGCAAAAAACAAATCATCACTAGAAGCATCAGATTCTTTATAAATTTGTTTATGTTTTGGTGCAAAATAGCACACAGCCATGTAATACATTTTACAAGATCCTTTTATTTCCAGCCATAAATACTGTCCATTCGGATCTTTCTTTATGCCACAGATCACCTCTTTGTACACCGGTCTCACAAAACATGCAATGCCACCATTTCCCATGTCTGTATGTCCAAATCTTCTGTTACAATTGGAATAAATCATGTCAAAACCTTTGATTTCAGGTAGAGCATATAAATCTTGCTCTTTGGTCTCCACAAAACATATTACATCTGCGCCATCCAAGATTCTTTGCATACTCACAATCTTATCAATTGTTAACCTGTTTATATTCCATACAACTATGCGCAGTCCTCCCGCAAGTACCTATTCAACTATTGCTTTTCCCTTGAACCATTTCACCTTCTGGTTGTTTGTTTTTGCCTCTTTAAATTTAGCCATCTCTTGTTTCTTCTCTTGCAGTTGTTCCTTGGTCAAATCATCATTTACCCACACAAACCTACCTTTGAGAGTATGCCGCTGCTTGAGCACCTGAAAACGATCTTCCCGGGTTGCAAATTTCACCAAAATATGCCTGGTGCCCTGTTCCTTTTTGCCAATTCTAAATGCATCAGTAGGCCTAATTCCGGTCACCTGCATATCCTCTTCAAAGAATTTGGAGACTACTTGTTTTGTGTCTTCATTCTGATTTTCAGTCAGCCCAACAATACGAATGTTCAACGCCCGCTGCTTCCTTTCCTGAGCTTCTACATAACTCTCAAAATTATGCTTCAATTATGATATCTCTGCTGCTGCCCCATGGTCTGATTCTTCGTCTTCCTCAAGAGTTGCCTGCAGATCCTTTATTTCCAGCTTTACCTCATCCATCTCCACTCTAATCTGCTGCAAGCTCGACCTCAACACTTCATTTTCTGCCCTAAGACTTTTAATTTCCATCATCAATTTCTCTTCCCTCTTTGCCGATTCCTGCCGAAACGCAATGAGCTCCTTCCAGATTGCTCCTAAGGAGATCTCTTCATCGGCCTGATCAGAAGGCTCTCCATCGGATTCATGGTTAGGCTTCTTGGATTTGGGTCCCTTAGGTATGGCCATAGGAAAAATGGTACGAAAAGGGAGCGCCCAAGAGAGAGAGAGAGAGAGAGCCAGAGAGAGAGAGAGAGAGAGAGAGAGAGAGAGAGAGAGAGAGAGAGAGAGAGATAGAGATAGAGAGAGAGAGAGAGAGAGAGAGAGAGAGATATATATAGAGAGAGAGAGAGAGAGAGAGAGAGAGAGAGAGAGAGAGAGAGAGAGAGAGAGAGAGAGAGAGAGAGAGAGAGAGAGAGAGAGAGAGAGAGAGAGAGAGAGAGAGAGAGAGAGTTTTGTCCTTTTGCCTCAAATATATTTTTTGAGCATATGCACATGATCTCAAGTCCCATTCAGACTTGCAAGAGTTGAAATCACAATCACATAACAAAAACCTTATAAAGATCATGATTCAAAAAATTATTTGCTGGTTTTTTCTTACACTTCATTGACAGAAAATTTTATGCAATTTGAACACGTATCTATCCATCACCTTGGTTCCAAATCAAGCCAAATTTCTTTTCGCATTCCTATAAGTTTTTCCTTATAGTCATTTCAAATATCATCAGAAATACTGAAAAACACTCAAGATATCATCATGTGAGTGTGCATAACTTTTTCCGCCATAGAGATGTGCAATAGCCAAATTTTCTGTCCACTTGGCTCAAACATGCCACCTAGGCTCAAACATGCTGCCAAGGTGGCTCAAACATGCCAAGGTGGCTCCAACATGCCACACCGCTCTAACATGCTACGCGGGCCCACATGCCACCTGGGCTCAAACATGCCAAGGTGGATCAAACATGCCACATGTGCTCCAACATGCCACCTAGGCTCCAACATGCCAAGGTGGCTCAAACATGCCACGTGGCTCAAACATGCCACCTAGGCTCCAACACGCCAAGGTGGCTCAAACATGGCAAGGTGGTTCAAACATGCCACCTAGGCTCAAATATGCCAAGGTGGCTCACAACATGCCACCTAGGGTCCAACATGCCAAGGTGGCTCAAACATGCCACCTAGGCTCCAACATGCCACCTTGACTTAAACATGCCAAGGTTTAGGTGGCGCAAACATGCAAAGATGGCTCAATCATGCCACGCGGGCTCCAACATGCCACATAGGCTCCAACATGCCAAGGTGGCTCAAACATGACACCTAGGCTAAAACATGCCAAGGTGGCTCAAACATGCCACGTGGGCTCCAACATGCCAAGGTGGCTCCAACGGGCCATCTAGGCTCCAACATGCACCCTAGGCTAAAACATGCCAAGTTGGCTCAAACATGCCACGGGAGCTCCAACATGCCACCTAGGCTCCAACATGCCAAGGTGGCAGAAACATGCCATGCGGGCTCCAACATGCCACCTAGGCTCCAACTTGCCACCTAGGCTCAAACATGCCAAGGTGGCTCAAACATGTCACCTAGGCTTCAACATGCCAAGGTGGCTTAAACATGCCAAGGTGGCCCAAACATGCCACGCGGGCTCCAACATGCCACCTAGGCTCCAACATGCCAAGGTAGCTCAAACATGCCACGTGGGCTCCAACATGCCACCTAGACTCCAACATGCCAAAGGTGGATCAATCATGCCACCTAGGCACCAACATGCCACCTAGGCTCAAACATGCCAAGGTGGCTCAAACATGTCAAGGTGGCTCAAACATGTCAAGGTGGCTCAAACGTGCCACGCGGGCTCCAACATGCCAAGGTGGCCCAAACATGCCACTAGGCTCAAACATGCCATGCGGGCTCCAACATGCCACCTAGGCTCAACATGCCAAGGTGGCTCAAACATGCCACGTGGGCTCCCAACATGCCACCTAGGCTCAAACATGCCACGTGGGCTCCCAACATGCCACCTAGGCTCAAGCATGCCAAGGTGGCTCAAACATGCCACTCGACTCAAACATGCCAAGGTGGCTCAAACATGCCAAGGTGGGTCAAACATGCCATGCGGGCTCCAACATGCCACCTAGGCTCCAACATGCCAAGGTGGCTCAAACATGCCACCTAGGCTCAAACATGCCAAGGTGGCTCAAACATGCCACGCATGTTCCAACATGCCACCTAGGCTCCAACATGCCAAGGTGGCTCAAACATGCCACCTAGGCTTCAACATGACAAGGTGGGTCAAACATGCCAAGTGGGCTCCAACATGCCACCTAGGCTCCAACATGCCAAGGTGGCTCAAACATGCCACGTAGACTCTAACATGCCACGTGGCTCCAACATGCCAAGGTTGCTCAAACATGCCACCTAGGCTCTAACATGCCACCTAGGCTCAAACATGCCAAGGTGGCTCCAACATGACATGCGGGCTCCAACATGCCACCTAGGCTCCAACATGCCAAGATGGCTCATGCGTGCCACCTAGGCACCCCAAGTGGTGACATGACATGCCAAGTAAGCAAGGCCAAGTTCTGACTTGGCCAAAAATGAAAAGATCTCCATCTTTGGTATTTTCATTGGGTGATATTGGCAAATTTTGGGTGACATGGCTAGATGACATGATGACTATGATAACCTTTGGAATTTTTGGTAGAGGAGTTTGGCAAGGGATATAATAGAGGGATCTTGAAGAACTTAAAGTGCTGACCCCCTTCCCCAAATCGAACCAGGCCAGGACTTACGCGGCTTCCTCATCAGAGGGAAGAGGCCAGACCCCAGGAGATGGACCTCAGAAAGGTTGCCGAGGCAGCCTTTCCTGCCAGCGCTCATCTAAGAGGGAAAATGCCAATGCCCCCCCGTCCGACCATTGTTTCCCTACCCGACCATTGTATCTGCCGTTCGAGTAACCTGCTTCGATCACGTTCAAAAAAATAGATCGGTCCAGGAGAACTTATCAAATCGCGAAGCGTTCTGCGGTCGACCGTGTAGACACCCAATTGTTTTGTCGTTCGGGCAATACAAAGGCTCCGGAATGGAGGTTCGACTTCATCATGTCGTTCAAAATGTCAAAACTACCCTAGAGACCAAGTTACGCGGTCATTTTTGGCAACGAAAGAAACATGAACCCTCTACATGACAGTATTTCGCAGCCACCTCTTAGGCCAATTGACTACGAACATGTTGGATATGAGCTATGGCACTTCTTGGTCAGCTGTATCAGCAAATAAAGATGGAGCAACTTCGGATACCGGGAGCATTAGAACCCTTGGCAGTGCCAAATGCCAAATGGGGGGTGATAAGTATGGACTTCATAACATGGCTCTCAAGGACAGCAAGGGGCAAATATGCCTTAATGGTCGTGATCAACAAACTCTCCAAGATGGCGCATTTCCTACCTTGCCGAACCACCGACACGATACTAGATACAGCTGTCTTATTCACAAAGGAGATCTTTAGACTCCACAGAATGCCAAGGGAGATTATCTCCAATAGAGACCTAAAGTTTATGAGCACGTTCTGTAAGGACCTTTTCAGCACCATTCAGACGAAGTTGTCTATGAGTCCAACATACTACCCTCAGACGAATGGGCAAACAGAGCGCAGCAATCGAATTCTCGAGGATATGTTGAGAAACTATGTCTGGAACAAGCAGTTGAAATGAGAAGACTATATCCACTTGATGGAATTTGTATATAACAGCACCAAGCAGGAGTCATTTCAGATGTTGCTATTCATGATAGACTATAGTTACCAATGTCGAACTCTAGACGCTTGTCACAACCCAGTGTTCAAGGTAGAAGTTTCGCTAGCCAATATGCAGTAGCTAGTCGAAGAAGTTCGGGGATATCTTCAAGCAACAAGAAGCTGACAAAAGAGCATAGCAGATAAGCATAGGATAATAAGGGAATTTCGATTAGATGATGACATTTGATTGAAGACAAAAGTCAAATAAGCAAAGCTCCACATCGGCAATTGCAAGAAGCTTGCTCCAAGGTGGGCTGAACCATTTTAAATACTCTAGGTAATCAATCTTACAAACTGGACTTGCCAGCACACTTGAAGGTCCATAGAGTTTTCCATGTAAGTCTTCTAAAGAGACACACTCCTAATCCAGAGGAAGTATTGGAGACGCACACATTACTAGAAGATTGTTCCGAAAGTTCTTCTTGACAGATCACTGAAGAAAACAAGAAGATCACAGTTTCTACAATACCTAGTTGAATGGACGTAGTTATTAGTGTAAGACACTACGTGGGTCCTACAACCAAATTTCGAGAGGTAGTACCCACAATTCATGGAGCAACGCAAAGGTCGGCTCATCACCCAGTTAGTCAACACCGACACGGTAGGTGAGTGGAAGATAGATTAAAGTCTACTCTCCGACGAGACAGAAATAGACAAATATGAGATATAAGAGATCATATAGGATCATGCACGATAGAAAAGCACCTCTAGACTATGGCCATTACGAGGAAGAAGCCATCCTCCATGCCAAGAGTGACGAAAGGTATAGGCATTAGAAATCATCCTAGGCATGATAGGACGCTTCTCTTCATGGCCACGATGGAAGAATCATCATCTTTCTTGCATTCGTTGTAGTTAGTATAATTGTATTTAAAAAAGGTGGTTCCCTTGTAACTATCATAATATTAAATAGTAAATACTACTGCCGTGTTGAAATTACAGGCCATAGAATGTAGGAGCTGCAAGAAATCGTACCACAAAGAATTTTAACATAGAGGACGACACTATGTGTTGCAAGAAGTGACAAGGATCTATAAAACATTGATTAATGAATTACATTATTTAATTAATTGTCCTTAGCAATATTGTTATTATCTTACTCATTGCACGTCTAACTAAAGCATAGTAAATGCCTTAGAATGTTGGATTAATGGATAATTATGAGTTTAATCAGAAAGCATTACCTGAAGGTTAATTGTGTTAATTGCGTGCATTTAAGTTACTCTAGCAGGGATCATGCAGGTTCCAAGGTGGGGAGATGCGTGATGTTGTGGACAACATCAATTCAAGGTGGGAAGAATGTGATGTTTCGGGATAATATACGGCATAAATACCTGTCGACTACGGCGACCTGTACCTGACCCTGACAAAGGGTGGTACCATGGGGTACAACCATTGGAACTTGTTATTGTGCACATGTCCCATATTGCCATGTGGCAAAACCCTAAGTGACCTTTTAGATTCCAACACTAGCATGGTGCTAAAAGAGTCTGGAATCCTAAAAGTGTCCTTTCGGATTCCAGTCTCCAAAGCGTACGTTGCCCATTAACCCGACCCATTCCGCCCTGCCAGCGACCGTGAATCTCGCATTCTCAGGTATATCATCAAGACTAGACCATCTCAAGCTATTCCGACAGCATGGACGTGTTCAGAGGACTTGGAGAAGCCAAGGATCTGGTGAATGGGTCATTCGATATGCAATGCTTGCTTCCCATCAGGCCTTAGGTCTGAACTACATCTATCCTTAGCCATAGATGACCAGTAGATCCTAAGACCCCAAACCATTAATGAATGAACCTAATGTGTATGTTAGATTAGATAGATTAGCTCTAATTATGGTTATTTCAGTTCATTGTTTAGTGCACTCCTATGTAATGGGAGGGAGGGTAGAGACCCAGAGCCTTCGTAGTTTGATGATTCTAGATAGCCATATTAATTCCCAATTAACGTGGCGTGTGCATAGGAGCCCCGCCTAGTTGTGGGTGACGGGGTTTGGATCGGCTGACAGGGGAGGCTTGTCCAGCTACAGTTGATCCCTCTGGTGCGTAGTGACAGTCGGGGAACATTGTGGACTAAGCTTAATTATAGCTTGCCACTGAGTGTGGGCAATGTATGGACTCAACACCTCCTGGCCCTGGGTGATGCGTTGCCCCAGTGGGCTTCAAATCTGCAGCTCACTTGTAGTTGGCATAGATCTCCTGGAAGGAAAGTGATCCTCTCCTGCCTCATCGGGACTAGGGAGATGCAACCCAGAAGTAGTCCCTCTGGCTACGCACTCGGCAGCCTACGGTCACATCCCCAATACTTGCCTATCTGTAAAGTATGCACAAGAGGAGCGGATGGAGTGGACTACCCAACGACCATGTTCTATGCCAGCCAAATCCATTGCCATGAATTATGTCTGCATTGACTTCTGGAGACCCCAAGTTGTCAGTCGATTTCCATGAGTCTAAGCCTTGGGTAGGATTCTCCCTTTTGTTGATGTAATCACGTTTATCATTCCAGATGTTATATTGGTATGGTGATTCCACTCGTTGAGGTGGATATATGTATTGATGTGATGTTTTATACTTATGTATGCGCTTCCGCATCTAGGTTGGTCCCGAGGGAGAAGGATGAATATGTCCATTCTTCCCCGTCAAATTCTTGCTCATGTTGGCATGCATAGCTGAGAGGAGGGGATCTCTGGTTCCTATATGATCGGGGCATCATATATGAGCAGAGGACGTCACATTTTGGTGTTTTGGAAAAAATTAGAAAAAGGGTTGCTTGTGTCACCTCCTTCGCTGAATCCTGCAGGTTTGTCACTTTCCCTTCCCTCTGCTTCCTCTCTAAGCCTACATAAACTGCTATAGAAGACATGGTGAAGAATAGGTGCTTCAACTTTAGCAAAGATGGGTATTGTTTCTTGAAGCTCCCTGCTCCCTTTTTAGCCTATATTTCTCCTAAATTTTAAGTCTGAAAGCATCTGGGATTTTTTTGTGTGATTTTCAGTTATAGGATCTCCATTCATCAATTAAATTGTCGTGGATTCAAGAGCACCAGGTCATTTTGCGGCACAGACACTTCCATTAGGGTTCTGAAAATAGAACAATGCCTCTTACTTTTGTCCTTGTTCTAATATGTGGCACAATAACAGGGGGTTTTGATATGGATCCATAAATCACCATTCTTGAGACCATAAACCATACTTGTAAAGGTTTGAGTCTCCATATTTCATATTCCAAAACCTTAGACGAACCTGTATTTCATATTTCAAAATCATAGGCGTCCAATCATAAATGACCATAATCAAAATAAGGGGCGCCCACAGGGCCCAACATATGGTTAGGCCGTAGGATCGGCAGATCCAATGATAGAGGTTGTCCAGGATGCACCTCATTTAGAATATATAGCCAGAAATTGGCAGCCTGAGTTGCTGAGTAATCATATGATTAAATTGTCATTAAAGAATAGAGAAGATGACCCAAATCGCCTAATTAGATAGATACTTTGCTTCCATTTCTTTATGCTATTGTGTTCTTTTCCCCAGATAACCCAATTTCTATAGACAATGCTTAGGAAGAGGACATCCATAAGTCTGCATTCAGGACGAGATATGGCCATTATGAGTTCACAGTGATGCCATTTGGATTGTCCAATGCTCCAGCAACCTTCATGTGACTCATGAATGATGTTTTCCGCGAGTTCCTTGATACTTTCATCATAGTTTTCTTTGATGACATTCTAGTCTACATCAAATCCTTAGAGGAGCATGTCCAGCACTTGAGAAAAGTACTTGAAAAGTTGAGGAGGCATTAGCTTTTTGCGAAGCTATCCAAGTGTCACTTCGCGACATAAAGAGTAGAGTACTTGGGGCATGTAATCACAGCGTAAGGGATCTCCACCGACCCTGCAAAGATTGAAGCGGTAATTGATAACGGCACTATATGCAACATCCCAGGCACAGAAACCAAAACCATCCGTTTTTAAGTTGCCCGAAGGGAAACCCCAACGATGGAAATAAGATATGACATGGATAAACCATTTGGAAGGTGGAGATTAGAGAAGGAAGATGATTTGAGTGATGAGATTAAATATTAAGGATTAAGCACTGAAAAGCCTTATGAACTGGCGAGCATTATTAGTTCTATGGACCCCATGCATGCATTAATTGTAGAAGGTTTAGCTCTCTTTTTGATTCTCTTGTTTTATTTTTATAAAATAACGGCTCCAAGCATTGGGGCAAAAGGTGTACAAATTCAAATCTGATCACAAAGAATCAAACTTCTTTGGTGCCTGCAGCTTATCCAAAAAACTCTATAGCCTTCTTCGATAGCCCAAACGATGTCCACAGAAGGCGATCTGTTGATCCAATCTGCAATCAGATGTTTGGATTCACAATCAGCTACTGATCTCCTCTACTTTCTTCGTCAATGGGATTTATTTGTTCGAAGGAGTTCTTAAAAAATTTCTAGGCAGAAATACAGATCTTGGATTGCAACCTAAAGGCATGAAGCCATCTGTTATGTCAAGTAAAAATTAAAGTTGTACAACCGTTATGATTCTGTAGTTTTGCTTTGTTCTAAAGCAGAAAAGGCAGACACAATTAGCATTGATATTATTGAAAGGAAAAATCTCGGAACCCAATAAGGCATGCAAAGATATTAAACTGGACAATTTGGATAAATGTGTATAAAGGTCGTTTGATGTCATTTAGGTCCATGAAATGCCAATGCAAAAATATGAGGGACATACTTGAGCTTTTCTTCCTCCATAAATAAAAGCCAATAAAAATTTCTAAACTGGTTCATCTTTGCATGCAAAATAGATTGGCTAGAGCATGTTGCATGTCCTTGTTTGCACATGGCTGATAGTGGGGCCTGCTTTTTCCGTCATTCTTGCAGATGGGAACATGGTGTAAGTTTACCCTCAACAAATATCGTGTTAGGCTGTGGCATCAGGCTATTACCCTTAACAAATGTAGTGTTAGGCTATGGAATCAGACTCTCCACATTGCTTACCCTTGCATGGTATCTTAATGTTGCAGCAATAATCATGGTAAGGTATGATTGATATAGCATGAATGACATATCAATCAATCAATTTATTATCACGCCATTTGAGGGACCCTCAGGTCCATATGGCAAAACAGTACAATGGTTTTTTTGGGCAAAAAAATGAATAAAGAACTCTGTGAAAATTATCAGAAAATGAACATCCCAGAGTTTTCGAGTAGTGACATATGCTCATATGGATGTATGACATCCAGTCTCTCCCTGAAAATAGACTTTAGGTACATCCCTAGTTTGGATGGCTGTGTCCTGAATAAGTCTTTGAGATTACCAGCATTGACACCGAAAGCCTCCCGAATATGCTCATAGGATGGGCAAAAGAGCAAGGCGTGGGTCTCATCTTCAACCTGAGGTTCTGCCAAGCAACAGGGGCATAGCCGATCTTCACGAGCTAGATTTTGCCATCTCCCAGTCTCTATGGCGAGGTGGTGAGAGGAGAGCCGCGTCCTGGAAATGATTTTTCTCAGGTCTGGTCTAGTATCTTGCCCAAGATATGGTTGCTCGCCATAGGTATCAAGACTATTTATTTCTTTTTTATAGAAGGTTGCTTTCACACTATTTTCACAATCTTCCCAAAGTTTGGCAACTGCTTTAGCTGATACAAAAGTTTGCAATTCATCCCATTTATGAGGCCAGCTGCCAGGTGATATACCCCATTTATGCGCCCACTTAATTACTGCGGCATACCATCCATTTAGCTTCCATTGAGAATGTGTTAGTGATAAGGCAGGAAGACGATCTGGGTCTAGATTTGAGATTCTGTTCAGGTAGTGAAGCATTTGGCAGAGTGCATCAATCTCAATTGGAACTGTTTCTGTTTCCGCCACACCAAAAAGCAGCTTGCGCAAATGCCAACTCTCAAGGTTATTTCGCACACAGATCTGAAAAGAGCAGATAGTGCTCTCAATCCACCCGCTGCTCTCTTTGATGCTGCAATAGTCCACTTGTAATTGGATGTCATTTCTATCCCCAGGTATTTGTACTGATTAACAGTTTCTAATGGAATATCTCCAATTGAAAATTTGGCATGAGAGCGCGTGCCAAAAATCAGAATTTTAGACTTGGAATGGTTAATTGACATACCTTTTTGTACACAGAAGTTGTAGAAGGTATCTAAGTGCGACTGCAAGCCCCGTTGGGTTTTAGAAATCAGCACAATATCATCCGCAAAGAGCAATAGTTTCACGACATAGCCGCATAGCTCGGCACCAACTCCATTGCTGCTATCAAGTCAAGATTCTATTTCGTCAATGAAAAGCCCGAAAAGCATTGGTGAACAGGGGCAGCCTTGCTTAGCTCCAATGGTGCTTTCTATCAGCTTGTCTGATTTGAGAGGAAAAGAAAGCCCTACCAGGACTTTTTTGTATAAGCATGCTACTGCCTCCTTGAGAGCAAAAGGAACTCCAAGTGCATCCATTCTGTCTTGGAGTTTCCCCCGATCAACTCTGTCAAAAGCCTTAGTGAGATCCATGAATGCCAAGAATAATTGGTTGCCACAACCCTTTGCATTTTCTGTAAGTACTCAGAGCATTACTAAATGGTCCAGGGTAGAATATCCAGCTCGAAAACCAGCTTGACATGCTGCTCTAGCATTTGCTTCTGTAGCCCAATCCACCAATTTCCGTTCAATTAGAGAGGCAAAGATCTTTGCCATGGTATTCCCAACTAAAATTGTCCTGTAAAACCATTGGGACAGCCCGACTCACGTACCAAGCATCTGGAAGACTACCATTTATGAGCACCAAGTTGAAAATATTAGCAAGTTTCTCAAAGAGTAGGCCACCTCCCCACTTGCATAATTCGGATACCATACCAAGATTGTCAGAGGATTTGCCATTTTTCAAGCGTGACAATGCGTCATCTACATCTTCAGAAGTGAAGATTTCACCACTTATAGGATGCGCTTGAATCATTTTTCGCTGGGCAGGAATAATATACAGCTCATGCAACTATGAGACCATCTCTTCTGCTGTAAAATCATAGTCCGCAAGGGGCTTCTTGGTTATATTCCAAAATGCTTTTGGTTCCACTAACACACGTTTTGCCAGTTCAGTTTCATATGCACGCTGCCATTCATGTTTCTTCCGTCTCAGAAGCTTCTTGTAGGACTTGTTGGCCTGCTGTTTATCAGCAGCCCTATTCAGAGCTTGCTTGGCAAGTAGACAATCTTTATCAAACCATTTCTGATTATGACTGCCATTTCTGGGTTTGGTAGTCCCAAAGATTTCCTTTGCCACAAGTAGAATGGTTTCAATCAGAGTATTACTGTATGCACTTGCATCAGATGGCCATTCTATTTGTTCTAATCTGTTTGCTAGTGTATCGGCATATTTGTCTGCCTTTTGATAATCAATTTTTATGTGCGGAGGTCTCAAAATTGGCTTGAAAGTGTCAGATTTATTGGCTGCAAATGATAAGCTGAGAGGCGCATGATCTGAAATCAATTGTTTGTCAAGGATATGGAAATCACGAAGCATTTTGCATGATGGATGGCCAAGCAAGAGATCAACAACGGAGCTGCCATTTGGCTGGAAACAAGTGAATTTATGTGAATCGGGGAAGGATTGGATGCCATTGAAAATAATCCATTCTAAAGCTCCACATAACTGCAGCACATGGTTTCCCATGGCATTAGTATCATAGTCACTGGATATCCACCTCCAAGGATGCTCAAGTTCTGTATATTCCTGCAGCCACATATCATTTCCATCATCTCGGAATATGGGAGCTTGTTTCAGCCCAAGCCTTGCATTAAAATCTCCTACCACGTACACTGAACCTTTGGTCTGATATCTTATAATATCTTTGCCAAGATGCGTAAGAGGATCGTGTGGATCTAATGCTGGATGCTCATAAACTGTAGAAGGTTCAGGTTGTAACGGAGCAAAATACACACAAGCAATATAAAGAGGTGTCTGCCCACTTATTTGTAGCCATAGATACTGGTTGAAGGGACAGGCATGAACAATTGTTGCTGAGCCCAAGCAAGAAGAGCGAATGTAGCAAGCTAATCCTCCACAGCCTCTACGACAAGCGCCTTTTTGGTTGTACAATGTAGCAAGTCTGGTGAATCCATGGATGTCCGCTAGTGGTCTGGTTTCAGATTCCCAAGTTTCCAGAAGAACCAAAACGTCATGTTTTTGGAATAGATCCATGCTGGCAAGAAATTTTGATTCGTTGGCACCGTGGATATTCCATACCAGGATTCTGAGGGTCCGGGTTTCCTATGCTTTGTTTTCTCTCACAATAACTTTATCTCCAAGGATGTATGCAGATTTACCAGCAGCCTTATGTTTCTGAACTTCCTCTAACAGTGCTCTTCTATCCTTCTGCTGTTGTGGAGTCGGATCCTCGTTTAACCATATATGTTGTCCTTTTAGATGGCCTTTGTGCTGCATTGCGCGATTGCGTAACTCAGCACTGAAGAATTTCACAATGATAGGCCTGTGGCGCCCCTCAGTTTTTCTACCAACCCTGGAGCATGATCTGATTCCAGGCTCATGGAGAAACATTTTGCTTCTAAAGAGATTATCTACAATGTCAGGCAAATTTTCACCTTCATTTTCTTCGATGCCTGATACTTTGATATTGCTTGCTCTTTGCTGTCTGTTCTCTAATTCAAGAACTCTATCCTGACCTTGTTGAAATAGGTTTGATACTTTGGATTCTATCTGAGCCACAAAATCTTGAGGTTGTGTAGTGGCTGAATTTATGAGATCTGCTAATTCAAGTTCCTGATTTTTTCCTTGCAACTCCCGATTCTTTTCATGAAGTTCTGTGTTCTGTTCCATTAGCTTTACCAGCAGGTTTTGGACTTCACCAATTTCATGTTTCAGTACCTTCGTTTCGCTGTGTAACAGGTCGAAATCATCCTGGGATGATTCGTCCTTGCTCGGACTGCCTGCAGTTCGCCGTTTCCCCATAAGGGGAGATACGAAAAATGATCAGAAGTTTTTTGCCGCTCAACCTAACCGCCCATAATACAAGTAATCTAAGAAATTACCGGGAAAGCTAAGCTATTCTAATTGGCATAGCCATGATCTTAATGTGGACTACACTGCACCAAGAAGCATGGTTCAATATTTCAGAGGGAGCACTAATAATTATGCTTTTAATATGCTTTACATATTTGGTAGCCATGCAGATACAATACAAGACTAGTAACGGGTGCCCGGCGTTGCCGGGCATAAATACATTTGTATTATAGATGCAATAGCTGTAATTTGAAAGGAAGCTAAGAAAAAGAAGGGGAGGGGGTGGGGGTGGGGGTGGGGCACGGGGGGAGGGGGTTATTTGATACAGACTTGTAAAAATTTAACCAGAAAGAATGAAACATTGAATTCTTTGTAGTTCATGACAACCCTGTGTATATCATATTAAATAACAAATATTAAACATGACAATGTGAGACATGCACTTGCTATACTTCTAAGATTGCAATTATAAGGAAAAGAAGAATCGAAAAATTAGATTTGGGTAGTCTTAAATGGTAATGAGGCTAATGATTGAATTATTGAAAAACAACTATAACCGTATCACATAATAGCTAAAAGAACAATACACAGAGCAGTTGGATGTGGGTTCATCAAAAGAACATTTGTCCTTAGCCCCCGACGCGGGGTGGGTGGGTGGTGGTGCCCACAAACCTGAATAGAACAGAGGCCTAGAATGTTTGATCAAAACAGGGGAAAAAGCATGCTTCCAGATTGCCTAGATCTAATCTGTTCAGAGAAACAAAAGTTGGAGCAATCGGATATCTACAACCGGGGTTATGCTAATCTGTTGTCCATCCTTGCGTACCTCCTGCCCATGTACTGTGCACCCTTATTTTTAGTTCATTTTTCATTAAGAAGCACGATTGCAGGTGATCTGGGTGCAAAAGTTAGGGCTTTTGTGAGCAGAATGGTGGAGTTTGGCAAAAGCATAGCATAAAATAGTTAAAACTTTTATTGTCATGCAGTAGTTAGCCTACAATTTCAACACTTCAAACACTGCAATTATAAGAACAATGGGTGCATGAAAAACAAATATATCACCAGAGCAACTGAGTTAGTGTCAAAAGAGTATTTTGTTCTATCTACACAGACCACTTGTCGTTGTCAACATGTACGTATTAATAGAACGCTTAAGCAACAGCTTAAAACATTTAATACTATAACGGCAGCTATAATTAAATATCTCAAATTCTACAATTATAAGGACATTGATTGCATGGAAGTTGGTTGCAAATACAGCAAAATGACAACCAAGTGTTGAAGCCCATTTCAAATTGGGAAGTTGAATCAGTATGCCAGAATGACTGCTGCAAGGACAAAACTAAGGAGCACGAATGATATTAAAAATGGAAAGATTTAAAAATTTATTGACAGCATCACGTAGAGCTTGATGTTAAATAGTTATAGTTGCCTCAAATCAATAGAATAACGTCTGTATCATGCTGAGACCTGGTGCTGAAGGTGCTTCTGAATCAGACCTGCTATCCTTATAGCCTAATAGTACATCATATAAAATCAATTGGATTGAGCTCACCTCTTTAACGCATACAGCCTCGAGGAGGAGTTGAAAGTGCCTATAAAGCGAGCACCCAAATTTCCCATAAGCAATCTGTAGCTCCTTGTATACACCAAATAACCTAAAAAAAACTTGTCTGTATGAAATATCCTTATACTATGTGAAATATCCTTACGTTGAAGCACCTAGTCACTCTTAGAATATCTCATAGAAATGCACATCATGTATTGTTATCTGCAGCTTTTCATGTGGTAAATAGTTGAGAGTGAGGGATTCATAAGCCCAATAGAAAATATAGTAACATTGTCCATAAAAGATGTCCCAACACTTGTCCACGACACTTCTTATTGCCAATACATTGTGCACCACCTGCATCAGCATAATGATGGATTATGAAGCACAATAAAATAATTAAATGCATTAGAGATCACTAAAGCAACAAAATGAGTGACTGCACACCTTGCCGGCATGAGATCTTCATGTTGGATCTTCATAGCTTTGATAAATATCTTGATCATAACATCACGCAAGAGGTGAAGTCTAGTCTCCTTAGCCATCATGTCTGCACATAAGAGACCAGCCATAGTAAAAAACCAAGGAATGAAGATTATTGTTCAGCACATAAGAGACCAGCCATAGTAAAAAACCAAGGAGTGAAGATTATTGTTCAACAACATATGTTACCCCTAAGAACTCGCATATTTATGCCTATCAAGCAAACATTGTGTAGTCTCCACATAGATCCCTTTTCAAGATAATAGAGTATACCCTGAGGTTGCATCTTCAAGCTTTGAGCATCTACTGCATGGAGAGACAGTCAAATAAGTCAATTCCAACTCCAACAAAATTATATGCTACATAATATTCTCAGTGTAGCAAATGGTACACCACCGTTATAAGGAGATTGAACTTCTGGTTCGACATACCTTCACCTGAACTTCTGCCAGTTAGGCTCTAATAATGCCATGCTCCCCAGCCCTAAAGAAGCTCTGCAAGTTTTTACCATTGTGCAGAGAGGAGTATCATGTAAGAGAGGGTACTGGAAAATGAAGACTAATGCGCAGAAAGAAAAAATGGATGTATACCTCTTCAGAAGTGACGGACTTGCTCCCAACCCATTACAGAGGCGAGCGAAGGCTGAAAATATGCCACAGGGACTGGTCGATAAATAACGTACAGATAGAGATGCTAGCTTGAGCGCGATTGTCGGATCTACATGACCTTGCGAATACAGATATTTCTTCTTTTGCCTTGAAACTTTGTTGCAGGATGGTCTTATTGTGTAAGAGCCCAAATCCACAAAATAATCTGCCTTTGATTTCAATGATTTTAAGATTATTCAATGACCACAGACACAGAGGCCATATGGAACAACAACAAACAATAGAAGGACTAAACTGCTTAAACCAATAAACTCAGAAGATGCATTACCTATAATGTCTTTGCTTATCTTACTGTTTAAAACCATGAACTGGAAAAAGAAATGGTCGCATCAGCACGATTTTATCCAACAAAGTTTGAGCCAAGCTATTCCAAGCGAACTGTAATGAGAGATGAATTCCTAAATTTCTGCAGCTTGATGTGCACTTGATGAAGAGCCAACTCATTTGGACGACAAATGGTTGCATATATCAATACAACAGGAATGGTATCTGAACTTCGCTTAGTAAGAACAACATTGTGGAGTATGCAGGCTAGTCGATACGAAGTTCTCGTAAAATCTTATGGCTTGCTTCATCACTTGACATATAAGATGGTCTGTGGCAACTGCATACACAAATACTATTGTCATTTTCCTTGGACACTCATCTTGATTTTTGTTAGAATCCAAATCTCCAAAAGTCTCGTAACCATGCTGTATAACCCAAGCAGAAAGAAAACTTTCAATTCAAAGCTTGATAGAAACCATTGCATTACTTTAAGTAACTATATAGAAACAAATATCGTGCAAGTAAATGAAAGCTAATGAGAGAAACTCAGACCCTGTCTTTAGCATTGATAATAATGAACATCATATTCAATTCACAACATTTAATATTGTGGAGCACTTTTTTAAGATGATGTTCATAATTTCAAAACAATGGTAAATGTGATTAGATTCAACAAAAAACCTGTGCAAAGAAGCCCTTCTTGCTGATTTGAGCCATGAAAGAACGATACACCATAACTCTGTTTAGAACCTCTTAAGCATTTACATCTGGTTGTCACCTATTTGCCAATAAGAACCAAGCACATAGAATTCAGAAATCATGATAAAAAACCAAATATACTGTGAATGATGGATTTATCGCTTCTTTCTCCGTCAAACAACATGAATGCGACTTTCAGTTATAAGTGAATTGTTGTTGCTGCTTCCGATCCTTTCCAAAATCATGCTCCAACCTAGCTTCCAAAATCATACTTCATCCGTGAGGAATGGCCGGAATCAATAAAGGAAGAAGATATGACTGAAAAAGAAGAGATAGGGCAGATGTATTTGCTACCAGGGTAAAAAAACTCCTTCGAACCAATTCAAGAATTGTGGCATGCATGCCGGATTCCTATGCATCCTCACACAGTCGAAATGCCAAGAAACACCTTCCAAAATACAATAGGCATCGGATCTTGCCAAGAATGGCATCACCAGAATAGGAATCAGAGCTAGAAAACCTCAAATCAGAGCTAGATAAGTTGTTTCCGGCCCCTAAAATCATCAATAACCCTGAAATTTTCCGCCAGTTCTCAATCTTTTTGAATTTGCAGAGGATCTTGAGTGCAAGAAGAGGAAGTAGAGTCGATGAAGCTAGCAAGAGCTGTCGTTGTGATAGCCGAGCTTTGTGTTCCGGAACAAAACCCAGAGCAGTCGAAAGTTATTTTCCATGAACATTAACCTAACCTAACGTGGAGCCAAGCGGAAAAAGGAATGCAATCTCAAAACCAAAATCATGAGAAATTATTTCTTTTCGATTTTTGGACAATCGGAATCTTTTTCCGGCGTCTAAACCCCCCATAATCTTAGAAAATCAGGCTAAAAAAAAATCCAAAAAGTTTTTAGCCAAACCGGAAAATCCAAATTTAAACAATAGATATTACTTTTTGAATATTTGACCATCTTTAGAAAAGCTGGTTTAAAGGTCTCTCGAAGTCGATCGGGCCAAGAGAGTAGACACAACAAAGTTCTTTGTTAAGGATGTGATGGCTGACATCATTCTTGTTATGCTTATATCAGGTTATGGTTAATCATGTTATATCTTGTTATGCCCAGATTCTTCTAGGAAAGCAACACCTTGAATTGGTTACTATAAGTTGCCTCTCTTCTGACTTGCATATGGTTATGCATTGCTGCACTCAAGGGGGAACTGGAGTGAGTTTGGTTCTACCTGACCTACATGAGCCTTTGCTGGTCAATGGTATGCATGTGCAAGTGATTTGAAGAGTAGGAGTGAGCTAGTAATACCTTATAGGGATGCAAGGATTCTTAGTTTGACAACATTTTCCTGGTTGAATCCTCTTTTAGCTTTAGGACCCCTAAAACATTTGGGGCCAAAGGACATAAGGATATTTTGGAGGGAAGCTGCTTCGGGTGCTTTATTTGCCTTTATAAATGTTCTTGCCTCATGTATTGGCCCATATTCTATTAACGATTTCGTTGAATATCTTGGAGGTAGATAAAGATTTGCTAATGAAGGAACTTGTTGTATTAGAACTTCTTTTATTTGGTTCAAAGCTAATAGAGAGCCTTCCAATAGTATATGGGATAGATGTCTTGGAGCTACATGTTAGATATGCTTTAACTGCGCCTCATCTGTATTATTCTTTTTATCCTTTCACTTCTTCCTATCATTTTCACAAATATTTAAGGGCAACCCTTTGTGCAACATCACCTTTCTAAATAAGAAGATAATGCAATCTTTGTCTCATGCTGCAGGCGAAACATGTTTCTTGCCCCTGCAGAGGGCCGCACTGAATCACCACATCATCTACTTTCAGAAGGTAGTTGGTATGGGTGATGCTCGTCTGCCCAATCTTGCTTTAGCCATAGCACTGGGTCCACAACACCTCAAAGCCTGCTGGAAGGACAAGCAAGCTCAATGATTTTCCCGATAGAATGTACAACCACACAGGTGCATGTGGGTACAGATAGAGAAGTATCACGATTAGTTGAGCAGTACCTTGATGCTTGCTTCCTTACAAACCTGTCCAACATTCAATCATATTCGGGCAAGGTATATATGTCCAGTTAGTTTTGTTGGACCAGCCGCTGCATGTGCTTTTTTTTTTTTTTTTTTTTTTTTTTTTGAAGGCAAGAATCTGTATTATATTCAAAAGATAAATCGTTTACATACATACAGTTGAGTCCAGAGCTGCTACCACTTCTCGTATCCATGGATAGCAGTCCAGACTCTGAGCCTAGTACTCTTTTAGCCTCTCTCAACTTCTTCTCCATAGGATACTACAGGAGAGAAGGACTAATTTCCTAGACTCTAATGACACAACTAGGGCCAGTTACTGAACAAGAACTACCCGGCCTCTTCTCAAAAACAGATACTATGGGAGCTAAGTTCCTGTCTTTCCACATGCCCTAGTTGCATCATTGCTTCAAAAATAGGCCCTCAGATATAACAAAGAAACCAGACCTGAGATTACCAGCAACAGGAAGAGGAGTAGCCAATCGCACTGGTCAGCTGCCAAACTAGAGTCAGGATCCTCCAAACTGCATGTGCTATTGAACACGACCTCCATGGGCTTGTTAGGTTTATATATTCAAAAAGTCATGGATACGCAGACTAAGCTGTGTTCTTTGGTATGGTATTGACTTGTGCTATATCATATCATTATGTAGCCTATCAACATACTTATTACTACCAAGGTTTTTCCCCACAAAAGCCTTCGGCCGAGGGGAGGGGGAGGGGGTTTAATCCTGACAGTTATGCTTGATGATCTCTTTGTTTGGGTCGCATAAGTCAATTGTTCTATTCTATTATATTCCTTGCTATATTTTTGGTATGGGTGTTGCACAATGGGACTCTAGTAGTAACTTGTTCTATGTGAGGATGGTCCTTCATGGCTTATTGTTTTATGCATGATGCCTGTGTATGATATCTTAGGAAGTTATTAGCGTCCTTAAACCCCCACTTAGTCGCCCACATGTTCATGGTGTAAACATATAAACAGGAGACTTGGAGGGTCTACACATTTCTTGGAGCGTTGAAAAAATTCCCCGAAAGGCCGTTTTGCTACCGTCCAAGTGAACGAAAACTTCGTCCTAGGCAATTCGTGGGATTCATTGTCGCCCATTTCTTGTCCACCGGATTTCTCCTGCCCAAAAGAACGATGGACGGTATTTATGGTAGATGGTATTTAGCTTCTTCTGAGGCACCATAGGATTTTTCATGTGCATTCAACAATGCCATGGTTGATCCATCTCAAGTTAAGTATGGGGTTTTCCTTCCTCTTTCGAGATCGTTCTTTGTGGTTTTCATCGATTTCTTTTTGTTAGATGATGTTTTTACGACCACCGCCATCTATAAACAACAACAATTATCAGAAGAATTTACTGCGCTTGCTTAGTTTCTTGGGTTTTAGCTTTACTTTCTTATTACATTTCCATATCACAGCAATTCTGATGCAATTTATATTTGTTGTGCCATGTGTTTAGGCTTTGTTCAGGGCAGTATTTATAGAGAAACTTCCAATTCAAGTGCTCATTTTTTGGGCTATGGACATCATCTTGTAGATCTAGCTTTTGATTTGACTTGAAGATCTAATTCTCTGTAGATCTAATCTTTCCTATATATTTTTCAAGATTTCTTTATGCATCCAAAATTTTGCTTTGTTAGGTGGAATTTTAATTCAACAGAGTGGTGCGTTCATTTATTATCTTACAGGTTTAGAAATAGCCACCATAGTTGAGCACACAAAAAAATAGAACTGGAGGTTCTACATCTCACTGGTAACCTTGCATGGGAAAGGATTATATTCTTTTTATTTTTGTCCTCTAAAATAGAGATTGATGCCATGCTTTTCTTCTCAAAATGGATCTGCTTTTATGTTCAATCCTCGTTCTTTTAAAGCATTATTTTTTTGTTCAAAATGGATCTGTTTGAAATGGATCCTGTTTTTTAAAGCATTGTCCAATGTCTGATCCTCCTAAATATTGGGAATAGTTTGATACTATTGGGGTTCAAATCCTCATACTCTGATTAACTTCTATTTTAAATTCTCTTTGAAATTTGCATTGAGTATTGAGACAATACAAGTAAAAGTGCTGAAACATGGAACCCACAATAAGAAAACTATAAGTGCAATATTTCGGTTTGGATATCATTGTAGGAAGCTTTTGAATAAAACTTGTAAATTTTGAATGCCCTGAATAATTAGTTCAGAGACGAGGACTGGATGCTTCTTCAGCAGCCTGTGACTTAGCAACCCCATAAATGCAAGAGGTGATCTGAATCCTTTCAATACTGCATCCTTAAGCTGCTTCAGGGGAGATGGTGCAATTGGGATGATCCTGAAAATAGCATCTATATGCTGCTTCACAGGCACTTCTTGTGATTGTTCTTGTGCTTATTCACATGCCGCTACTTTGGGCTTCACTTTAACTTTCTCATTTTCATAAACCTGAACATTCAACTTGAGTGCGTGGGCAGAAGACTATCCCTTTTCCAAGAAGCGCCAAAGTAGCTCATGTCCAACATGTTCGTAGTCAATTGGTCTAAGAGGTGGCTGCAGAATACTGCCATGTAGAGGGTTCGTGTTTTTTTCGTTGCAAAAAATGACCCTGTAACTTGGTCTCTAGGGTAATTTCGCCGTTCCGGATGACATGGCGAAGTCGAATCTCCATTCCGGAGTCTTTGTACTGCCCGAACGACAAAATGCCTCTACCAAAAATTCCAAAGGTTATCATATTTCTTGCATGAAGTCCTAGTCATCATGCCCACATGGCATGTTTGAGCCACCTTGGCATGTTGAAGCCTAGGTGGCATATTGGAGCCACCTTGGCATATTTGAGCCTAGGTGGCATGTTCGTGCCTAGGTGGCATCACCTTGGCATGTTGGAGCCTAGGTGGCATGTTGGAGCCCACATGGCATGTTTGAGCCGAGTGGCATGTTTGAGCCACCTTGGCACGTTGGAGCCTAGGTGGCATGTTGGGAGCCCATGTGGCATGTTTGAGCCACCTTGGCATGTTGCAACATGCCACGCCGGATCCAACATGCCACATAGGCTCCAACATGCCAAGTTGGCCCAAACATGCCACGGGGCTCCAACATGCCACTGAGGCTCTAATATTCCAAGGTGGCTCAAACATGCCATGCGGGCTCCAACATGCAAAGGTGGCTCAAACATGCCATGCGGGCTCCAACATGCCAATGTGGCTCAAACATACCACCTAGGCCGTAACATGCCAAGGTGGCATCCAACATGCCACCTAGGCTCCAACATGTCAAGGTGGCTCAAACATGCCACGTGGGCTCCCAACATGCCACCTAGGCTCCAACATGCCAAGGTGGCTCAAACATGCCACTTGGCTCAAACATGCCAAGGTGGCTCAAACATGCCACGCAGGCTCAAACATGCCAAGGTGGCTCAAACATGCCACGTGGGCTCCAACATGCCACCTAGGCTCAAACATGCCAAGGTGGCTCAAACATGCCATGGGGGCTCCAACATGCCAAGGTGGCTCAAACATGCCACCTAGGCTCAAACATGCCAAGGTGGCTCAAACATGCCAAGGTGGCTCAAACATGCCAAGGTGGCTAAAGCATGCCAAGTGGCTCAAACATGCCACCTAGGCTCCAACATGCCAAGGTGGTTGAAACATGCCACCTAGGCTCCAACATGCCAAGGTGGCTCAAACATGCCACCTAGGCTTCAACATGCCACCTTGGCTCAAACATGCCGTGGTGCAAACATGGTAAGATGGCTCAAACATGCCACGCGGGCTCCAACATGCCAAGGTGGCTCACAACATGCCACCTAGGCTCCAACATGCCAAGGTGGCTCACAACATGCCTCCAACATGCCAAGGTGGCTCAAACATGCCAAGGTGGGTCCAACATGCCAAGGTGGTTCCAACAAGCCACCTTAGCTCAAACATGCCAAGGTGGCGCAAACAAGCCAAGATGGCTCAAACATGCCATGCAGGCTCCAACATGCCACATAGGCTCCAACATGCCAAGGTGTCTCAAATATGTCTAGGTGGCATGTTTGATCCATCTTGGCATGTTGGAGCCTAGGTGGCATGTTTGAGCCACCTTGGCATGTTTGGGCCACCTTGGCATGTTGGAGCCTAGGTGGCATGTTTGAGACACCTTGGCATGTGTGAGCCACCTCGACATGTTGGAGCCCACGTGGCATGCTTGAGCCAACTAGGTGGCATGTTGGAGCCCACGTGGCATGTTTGGCCCACCTTGGCATGTTGGAGCCTAGGTGGCATGTTGGAGCCCACGTGGGATGTTTGAGCCACCTTGTCATGTTTGAGCTTAGGTGTCATGTTGAAGCCTAGGTGGCATGTTGGAGTTTGGGTGGCATGTCGGAGCCTAGGTGGCATCTCTGAGCCACCTTGACATGTTTGAGCCTAGACGACATGTTGGAGCCTAGGCGGCATGTTAGAGTCTAAGTGGTATGTTGGTGCCTAGGTTGCATGTTTGAGCCACCTTGGCGTGTTTGAGCTTAGGTGGCGTGCTTGAGCTACCTCGCCATGTTTGAGCATAGGTGGCATGTTGGAGCCCACATGGCATGTTTGAGTTAATATGAACACGAAATTAGCATTCAGATTTAAGTTGTTAATATTTTCTACAAACAAGCATAATCAAGGTCCGCCAACATATAAAGCGGTGCATTTAACATTTGGCTCGAACATTTTTGCCCACCATATGTCCAATATATGCCCAACTATTAGAGAACCACAGTCTCGCCCTTTCTATAAGCTCGAGATAATAATTTTGGAGTGATCTAATACTTAGGGATTTCATAGCAAAAAACAACTTCCCTTTGTGGCTAATCAAATTAAATAGATTTAAGCTTCAAGGCAAGACCAAATAATGCTTGACCACAACAACTCGGCAAAGCTATCTAACCCAAAAGTTCTTATTTTTCAAAACTATCACAAGCACCTGTTATGCAAGTAGCCATTGAGTCAAAATAACCTATCGCTTGGGTAACACTCGATAATCCGAGCATGTTTGTTGGTAAACAATATATGCTGAAAATTAAAATAATGCTTTTGCTACGCGTAAACCATAAAATAATACTGTAGTATTGTATTCAACGGCCAAGGTAATTAGCAAAGATCTTGATCCCAGTCCTATTATTGGTTCTAGAATGAATGGTGGAGATTGACGAAGAGATCAACGGCAGAGATCGTGATCCGAGTCCTCTAATTTGATTGGCTCCTTGAAGGGCTACAATTAATGACATCTACCTGTGTCCTGTTTTTTCTTTCCCACCCTCGGCTATGGCGACACTCCCTTTGCCATGGTAATGGCAAATCCGGCCATAGCCATAGCCTTTGCCCCTCTTTTCTTCGATCCATAGCCGCCAGAACAGGGGCCGCTTTGCAGCCAAATCCAGAAGGGGCGAGGAGGTGCCGCAGAAGCCATACTGGCTGCAACAATAGCCGGAGGCACAGGAGGCCGGAGGCACAGGAGGCTATGGTGATGGCTATGGTGTTAGGCTATGGTGATGGCAATTTCGGTTGGCATAGCCCCTCTTTTCTTCGATCCGCAAGGGCACAGGTCCCTCTTGTCTTCGATTCGACCATTTGAACTTTGTGAATGCGAAGCTACCTAGTCTCGCCATATCCGGGCTTCTACCTAGTCTCGCCATATCCTTGATCCGCTTCGCCATATCCTTAATCTTCCTTAATCTTGCCATATCCGTAATCGCCATATCCCTAGTCTCGCCAATCGGCTGCTGCTGGCGCGATATGTCCAAAGAACATAAAGAATCTTTTCCTCACTGCCACAATAAGAGGCAAGATGAAAACCTTTCTTCATCACATGACCTGTTTCCCCGATTCAGCGAGCTTCAAAGCTTCAAAGGTAAGTGATGTTCTTGGTTGCGCACTGATTCATTTTATTGCATTTGTTTCTTTTTCTTTTACTTTGTCCTTCTTGTTTTGTGCAAAGAACATGATGAGGCCAAGGTGTCTGATTCCCTTGCCGGTTTATGAGACCGGTAGCATTGCCGGTTTATGAGACCGGGTAGCAAGCGTATAATAGAGGTATTTTCCCTTAATACCTGCTGCTGAGCCACAATCGATGGGGTAGAGGTTCATTCCTTACAGGTTAAATTCCTCCTGCCATTCTTGTTTGGTGTTGCTAAAAAGCTTCTGCCAGAAGTCTTTTCCTCTGTTGTACCGAATATGCTTTTTATTGTATGGGGAACTGATCCTCTTCTTTCTGCAGTTCTTTATCTGATGGTTACTCTACTTTTGCTGGAAACCGAGATCTACAGCAACTACCCTCTCAGCCAGAGAAGAGCTTCTAGTTTGAAGCAGATGCAGGCTACACATGTTGCTGTTGCAGTAGCAGCCAAGCCTGCTCACAGATCATCGAAGAAGTAATTTACTCTTATAAAATTGTAATTCTATATTGATTTGGAGATCCCAATCTGTGGTGAATGGAAGTATAAAATATAAATCTATGTCATACTATAAATCTATGTCCTCTCCTGAAGCTCGGGGACATAGCATTGCACTTGAACCATCTACACCAAGAGGTTTGATCAAAGCCCACACTGTCACTTATGCTACATTGTTTTTAACCACAACCATTAATTCAATTTGTTTGAAACCTTAACCATTGAATATTATAATCTCACGTTAAAATTTAGATTGCAATCCATAGTATGCCTTATGGACTTGTTTGGGTTCGATTCCCAAAAGGCTTTTTTTTAACAATTAAAAAGATAAATGAAAAATTCATAATATATTAGCTTTTAAATTGTGGTTTATAGTAATTTTTTATTTTAATGTGTGCCATGTGTCAACATTTGATTTGATAGAAGACCTATTAGAAACAATACTTCTTTTTCTACATGTAATAATAATGTTTTTTTTATTTCAAAAATATGCCACGTGTCCATACTTGATTAGCTAGAATAATGTTTTTTTATTTAGAATATGCCACGTGTCAAAATCTCATTAGTTAAACAACCACATTAAAAACACACATTTTTTCTACGTGTTATAATATTATTTTTTACATGTCCTTATTTTATGAAAACTATAGCTAGATTTCAATAACACATGTAGGGTTTCGTAAATTAAAAAAAGGCCATACGTGATTTTTTTTTTAATTTCGCAAAAACAACACTTGAAATAACATGTCCATATTGCAAAAAGAACACTTGAAAACATCAATTTTTTATTTCCTACGTGTTCTTTTCTTTGTTGTGTTTTATTTCTAGTGTTGTAATTTAGTTTTTCAGGTGTAGTAAAATTAAAACCTACATGTGCTATTTTAAAGATAAACAACACATGGTTCCGGCAAAAAACAATAGTGAAGGAAAAAAGTACACGTTGACAAAAATTCACAAAAACCATGTCAATTTTTTCTACGCGTGGATTTTTCTGCCAAAAGACCACAGTGGGAAATTTCTGCCAAAAAACCACTGTCTCTTTGTGCAAATCCGGATAAACAGGCCGCGTGGACTTTTGGGGCCATTTTGGTGTTGTTTTTGGCATAAAACAACACTTCCGTACAACAAAAAAACAACTGTGGACCAAAAATTGGGGTCAATGTGGTACGTACATCCTTCACATGGCTGCAACACTCAATGAAGAACATCCTATCCTTAGTGAAAGCACTCTTCTTGTATAAGACTTCCTTCTTTAAACACTGGTCTAAAACCCAAATGGTCTCAGCGTCGTCTAACCCCTGAGTCTTTCTCATCTCTGTCACATTCAAGTCAAAGATGCTTACATCAATAGGAGGCACCCTACCCATAGTATCTGGCTGCTTCCCTTGTGCATAAGCGTCCCAGAATTCATTCCACTTTTGCCATACTGCCTCCTTACAAAACACAATCTTATACAAGTCTGTTGGGCCTGACCTGCTAGATGAGCTTTCAGAAGGATCTACAATGTCATCACCACCTTTTTTCTTTGATTTTCTTGCAGTTTTCTTCTTCTCCTGTATAATTGTCTGCGACAGAGTCCGCTCCAGCAGCTTGAAAGCCTCAGACTTTGACCCGCCCTGTCTGGTAGGTAATGGGCAGCCATATTCCACCCACTGTTGACGGGCGTGGCGCAGTTGCTCCACGTATGGACTTCCAAAAGTACATGCATTGAATCAGTATCAGAGACAAGAAACACGCCGGGCGCGATTTCAATAGAAAAGATCAACCTCAAAGCACGCCTGGCGTGAAATGAATTAAATACCAATGCAATTCACGCCAGGCGTGCTTTCGAATCGGTTGAATTCACGCCAGGCGTGCTTTCAAATCAAATCAATTCACGTCAGGCGTGCTTTAACATTTCATGCATAGCGTGAATTGGTTTGATTTGAAAGCATGCCTGGCGTGATTTGGTTTCATTTGAAATCACGCCTGGCGTGAATTGGTTTCATTTGAATGAACGCCTGGCGTGAATATTAAACTGCTAACATCCTAATGCAGTCAATTACCTTTTGTATAGAAATGTCTTCCCCATTTCATTCAAAGTTGCACTAATCTCAGCCAAATCTGCAGGTGAAGTATTGGCACCTAAGAGACGACACCTCATATACGCATAGTGATTGTAGAACACGCTTTGGCCTGTTTGTTCTGCCTGCCTAATGAGGGCCTTTTGTGCCTCAACAGAATGCTGCCCATTGATGATAATGTTTTCATTTAACATTACCTTCTCGAAGTTCGTCCACACAGCAGGCTTGTTCGAGATCATATCCCAAGGTAACACATCCGCTGGCATAGGCATTTGACCTGGATTACTAATCATGCTCTGGACAATCTCCATGGCATGTGCTGGATCGTATCTTCTGCTAACATAAATGGAGCTTGGTGAACGGATGAGGGACTTCACATGGATCGCAAAAGTTTCCTTAAGACCCAATGGATAATGGTCAGAGTATTTATTCAGCTTGTTCATGGTCTCTAGCTGCGCCACCCTGTCCTGTTCATTCTCAAAAACAGAAGCCTCCATGCCTTCGACAACTGGAGGTTGAACATCCTTCCCTAGATCTAGGACCCTCTTAGAAGCTTTCAAGTCAGCTAATTCCCTAGCTTGCTGCAAATAGTGACTTAGTGTCGGTTTAGTGAACATGCCTCTACGCACAGCTGTAACCCTTTGGCAAATAGATATTGGCGTAACTGCTACATTGGTTGGCCAACCATACTTAAAACATGTCTCACCGTTCACATCTGTCCTCATGAACGTATCCTTGTAAGCAGTAGCTCTACAGTGAGTAAGTCTGAGCAGATCTTTCTTTTGCTTATGTGTAATCTCCAAGAGCAATTTGCAGTTGGTGTCATCCTCTTCCTCACAAGAGATTAGGATCCCTTGTTTGGTCATCTTGTCTGCTTCCTTTTTCCTAGAGAAGAGAGTTAAGTCGAGCTTGCCATTTGTCTTGGCAAGGTCAACGTACCACTCGGCACCCTCGTCCATTTCCTCTTCAGGGCAGGCAGGGTCAATGGTTGCTATAAGAATCGGCCCTTCATCATCTAAGGTGAGATCATATGGTACTGCATCTGGGTCGTCTACCTTAGGTTTCTTGCCAGGAATAGAACCCGAATTATTAGAGGTTTTCTTCCTCTTGGGCACTGCAAAAGAAGATGAACATTGGGATTATTGCATTTTCCAGAACAAGAGATCACGTTGAACCTAAATTAGTATAATTCACGCTTGGCGTGTTCGTAGCTCTTACTGTATACCATGCTATGCGTGAATTTGAAGCTAAATTAGTATGCATCCACATTTTAAGCTACATACCCTTTATGAATCCATATTTCTCACTATTTAACCTCATTGAACACTGCTATCTCTAATTGTCAAACCTCCAGCTCTAAATAGGTGTGTACCCCTCTGTTAAAAATCACTAAGAACTATATTCTATAAAAACAGAGCAAAATTATGTCCTAAAAAGTAGACAATCAGAGCATTAACTGAAGGTAATAATTTGAATTCATGCAAAGCATAATAACTCAAATTCATGCAAACCATATTAACTGAAGGCAAGGAAATAACTCAAATTCATGCAATGCATAATACTCTTCTTACACTGTGTATTCAGAAGGCAAATTAAATACCTTGAATAGGGGTTTCAACATCCTCTGAAACTTGAGAAGAGCCGGGTTTTGAGATTCCTCTTCCACCGCTTCCTCTGCCCCGTCCGCCTCGACCTCGATTCGTTTTAGAAGACATCTCCGGAGTCGGAAGGTCGCTCGGATATGCGCTCGAGCTGCTCGAAGAAATAGCTTTTTCTACCTGTACGAGAAATAGTGTTTTCTACCTGCACGAGAGAAATTTGAATTTCAAGAAAACACAAAATGCAGTTTCGAAATATTCTTGACACATAAAAATAATAATGACAAAGATTCACTTTCAAAAAAAAAAAAGAACCCGTCCACTGACTTCTTTCATTGAGTTTTTAAAAACCAATCTACCGTGTTCTTTCATTAATTACATTTATCCCGCCAAAATGTAATTAACCTAAGCTTTCTTGTAACTCGAATTTTTTCCCGACCGCCTGCGTTTCCATAGCGCCTGTGATTTCGAGAACTCGAATCGGCTTCTCAAGAATGGCTACAGAATTCTGGTAAGCATCTCATTCCTATAGCTTGTACAATAATTTCCAGTAAAGGTGTATGAATAGGCAATTGTCTGCAGTGTCGAAGATGAATGTTTCATGTTAACTACAAATCAGAAAAGGAAAGTAGGATTATGCAAGATCGACTCCATCGATCCGACTGCAAACTGTCATGGAATTCCGCTCGGGGATAAGTATGTCCGAGTTACAATGATTAACTGCTGCGCGATGGATAAAGCTTTACCTCGCAGACACCCCGGTGGGGATACGGTTGGAGAAAGTGTTGGAACATTTGTTGCATGGCCAAGAAACCGCTTAAAAAAGGTATGTAACATGTATTACATTGTAGAAATATAGAAGTAGACAAAATTTGTTGTATTCATTGGAAAAAGTTTACAATTGTATATAATCTGGATAAACTGGATAAACCAGACAAAATCCCAGACTACTGTTTCAAGCCCAGTCTACTGAGTAGCTGGGCTATCGATACTCCCATTTCCATTCCAGGGCATAGTGAATGGATCAGGTAAAACCCCAGCAAAAACCCCAGCTCCACCTCCCCCGCCTGCTCCACCTCCACCTCCTGCTCCATTGGTTGAACCATCTCCAATGCATCGTATACCGCCTGCGGTAGTGGTTCCATTGGTTGAGCCATTGCATCGTATGCCGCCTGCGGTAGTGGTTCGTGTTGGGGCATCCGGGCATAGAGGCTAGCCACTAAGAAACGCAGCTCCTCATTTTGAATCTCGAGCTGACGGTTGCGAGATTCACTCTCGATCAATGCATGTACTGCTTGATCGAAGTGATCAGATAAGAGGGCCAGCCTCCGTGAGATTGCAAGGGCCTCAGAGCCCAAATTTATCATTGCCCTGCGCTCTGCTGCCATCATCATTACTTGATCCAAGTACTGCAGGGGTTGCAAGACTGGTGCTCCAGCCGGACTGGTGCTCGGCTGCGGTTCAACCGGACTAGAGATTGGAGCCGAAACTGGAGCTGGGCTGTGTGATTGCAGCCCCAAATGTAATTCCAATGAATCTTCGTCACCAACTGGGTGATTAATGTAACTTGGCATCTATCAATAGGAAGTGAGCGGAGTATCAGTATTCACGCCTGGCGTGTTATATTTATTTATTTGTAAACTTAGAAAGTAAGAGACACGCCCGGCGTGTTTAACTTAAAAGTTGAAACTAGGGATAAAATTGTTTGCACGCTCAGCATGTAAACTGCTATATAGGAAAAACTATACACGCTCGGCGTGCATTCAGCAGAGAGGGAGAAAAAAAAAACATGTACAGATAAGTAAATAGATAAAGGCCTGGCAATTATTTACACGCTTAAATAATTGCCAAACCTTTATCTATTTACTTATCTATCTGTACAGGTTTTTTTTTTCTCCCTCTCTGCTGAATGCACGCCGAGCATGTATTCATATTCAAGGCTAAGGTTAGCATGGAACACGCTTAGCGTGTTTCAAATGTTATCTTTGACGTTTTTCTAATGCTTTCTACTACACTTATTCATAATAGAAACGTGCATGCAATAGCATGATTAATTCAGGAAGAGAAACTCAAGAATTTACTCGAAACAAAAAGAAGCAGATGAAGTTTATAAAAAACTATTCTGGTTTTCATAAACATCATCTGCTTCCTCTGCCTCGAGCAAATGCAAAAGCTTGTCTTCTTGGATTAAACCTGCCATTGAGATGCAGCTTAAAACTAAATGAAAACTAACCTTGAGTTCTGTGGCTGGAAGGATTCGAAGAACGGAGGACTTTGCTTTTGGTTTTAATTCCTAGGCTTTTGGATTCGCAGACCTTAGTCCTCTGCTTTTGGTTTTAATTCTGAGCCTCCGATGTCCTCCCGCTACATGATGCTACTGAGAACAAAAGGCGAGTCTTTTAGTAAGTTAGAATTGCCAAACCAAACATCTAACATTGCTTGAAAATAAATCTGCTCACCAAGATTTTAGGAGGGCGGATCCAAACACGCCAGGTTTAAACCGCAAATCGTATGAAGGAAGAAAGAAAATGTAGGAACTTTGAGAGCGTGAAATGGATTTATATAGGCATAATTAGAAATAAGTTAGCGTGAATAATTGATTGCTTGAATTAACACGCCTGGCGTACGGTCTTCCCGCCAGACATGACATGTATATGGTATATATGGAGAATATTGCATTTTATGCAATAAATTCTCACGGCATTTTATTCCATTTATTGCATTCGAAAAAATAGAATTTAGAAATTTTATATAGGCTAAATTAAAAATGATTTTAAAGGCAAAATTATCAAGGCTAAAAAATGACTTGTAGGGTTGGGGACTTGTTTTAGGTCGTATAGGAAAATTTCCTATGGTTACCGTGGATGAATCGATTTCTCATGTGGTTGATTTATAGTGTTCCCGAGACTTTGTTGAGACAAATGCAGAGACAAAATTTTAGAAAAAACAGCTTGGAGACAAAATAATTGGAGAAAACAGTTGGATTTAATTCAAATAATTTTATGTACAGAAAAACTGTTCGAAGAACACTGTTTGAAGAAACTTTTATGAAGAAAACTGTTTGATTTCATTCATAAGAGTTATATGTACAGATGCCCGAAGGCTTGTAAGCAGCTGCCCGAAGGCTTTTCACAAAATTACAGAAAAAATGCCCTGAGGGCGTCCAAAACTTCTCAAGAAGAAACCAAAAAAAAAAAGGCCGCCCGGGATCTCGTGATCATTGATCTTCCACGTCTGCAACAAAGAATAAATAAAGGTGTTAGAAAAGAAAGAAAGGTGAAAAAAAAAAAAAAGCAGACATGCAAACCTGGTTCATCTCTCAACCATTCAAAAAATTAGTCGAATTGTCGACCTTCTTCCGAATAATAATCCTCCTCCTCCTCCTCCTCATCCTCCATTCATTCTCTGTTTCAGGGTCGAGCCAACCCTGAAGTAGAGCGGTCATGTGCTCTTGAGAATCCAAGTCCTCCTCTTCCTCCAACTCCTCCTCTTCCTCCTCTTCATCAGAGGAGAATTGGGAAAGAAAATCAATGGGGGGGGGGAGGGGGAATTGAGGGGGTTCTTCAACCCGACGTCTCTTTGAGGAGACCTCGGGTTCTTCATGAAGGTCGAGCGCTGAGGCTGAACGCTTCATGGCGGGCAGAAAAAAAAAATTTGGACAGAATGGAGGTCTTGAGAGCGTGAACCGGATTTATATAGGGTTAATTAGAAATTAGCGTGAATAATTGATTGCCTCAAATAACACGCCAGCGCATTTAAATTCCCAAACTATATCATCTAGGGTATATTATTATGGATAATAAATTCTCACGTCTATCAGTTATATATGTCTTTTCGTAATCATATATCCAAATTTTCGATAATTAAAATTTGGATATATTTATATAAATGTCATTTCCTTGTTGTTGCCACAAAAATTCTTGTTTTAAATGATTTCGTTTACACCCATTGTTATTGTTATATTCAACCTATTTCCAAGGAATTTCTTGCTTTTAAAAAAATTTGATTTACCTCTACATATACCATAAATGTACGTACTTTTTTTATCTTATGGTGTAATATTTTTTTCCTACTCATTGACTAAAATGGGTGCAATTTGCCTAGGTCAATGGTGCCTCTCCAACTCAAGATGATGTGCAACATATTGAAAAGAGCAATATCAATGAAAAACCAACTCCTAGCAAGAATGTTGAAGAAAAACAATTAGTCCTCTATAGTAGGGTGCAATGGAGGAACAAGAAGGTGAGAATCATGCACAAGTGCAACAAGGAAATAGTAGGCCAAGGAGTCATTGTGCTAGCGATCCCGGTGAAGTCATTAATGATGAAAGGCTAGGGGAAGACAATATTGGTATTGCAATTTCGATGTTGGAAGACAACTGGAAAGGTAAAGGTTTGGGTGACAAGGAATGTTTTGGTTGTGTCAAGCAATTGGAGGTTCCTTGCATCATGGCATTGCCTATAAGTAGTGTTCAATTTGTGGAGGATTATATTTTTCCAGAGCCTGAGGTTGTTGGGGACAATAATTGTCTTGATATTGATCCATTGGCAGTTGGAACTCTAAACCTAGGCAAAAGGGGAGAAGTATCAGTTGCCAGACATTATCCTAGCAAAAGAGCCAAGTTGATTAGTGACACCAAACGTGAGACAATGGTGAAGGTTAGGGGCTCAGATTGTTGTTGGAGTGCTTGTATGCAATTTATTACAATAGAACAATTGGTGGAAGCAAGAGCCACTTTTCAAGAGTACACTGTTGATGAGAGGAGGACCTACATGTACACAATCTTCGAGCATGCACTTCAGGATGAAAGAAACCCAAACAGAAAAAGATACCCTTTGCTAAGCAAATGGATATGTGCAAAAGCATGGCAGAAAATCCATGCAATTCCAACTTCTTCATGGCATAATTGGCAAAAAAAACAGGCAGAGGGGAACAGGATTGCTTTACATGGAAATAATGGTTTGTTGAGACCAACAGCTAGGACCTTGGCTGCCAGGGAGATATTTGAAAAATATATCTGCCAGAGTCTATGCCACACAAAAGCAGAAGGGATGAAAAGGGAAGAGCAGTTGTTGAGAAAAGGTTGCCATCACATTGTACTCAAAAGAGTATTTTGGAAGAAGTGAATTCCCTACTTCGAGAATTGGGAATGCTTCCAATATCCCAACCTAGCTTTAGTAGGTTATGGAAGAAGCATTTCAACCATGTCACCATAGCAACTTCAAACAACTTTGCAAAGTGCAATTTATGTGCTAAGTTGAAGGAGACTCTTGATAAGACTGTGCAACGTAGTTAAAGGGCTAGGATAAGGGAGCATATGAAGGACCATATGACTGACCAACTATTATGTAGATCATGTTATTGGATGTGAAGGACTTTATCTGCATTGTAACCCAATAACTATTTATGTATTATACATGACAAGATGGACCAACAAAAGACTTGTCTTCCACAATTCAAGTACATACCAAAGTCATGTGGAAGATCATACCCTTTACAGATCTCAATGATCAAGCAATCTTGCATGGGCAGACTCAAACCTACTATGGCCATTTTAGTTTGGAGTTGTGGAGTGATGGTCCAGATTTTCATATTGGGAGTATCATGAGGTGTTTGAGAAACTATGAAAATGGATACAATGGTCACCTCCAGGACCCTACAGCTAGCCAGGCACTATATAGAGCATTGTTAGATGGAAACCCTAACAATATTGAAAAGTTCAGCAAGGCAAGATTTAGGAAGCATGGGTCTAATGAACATGTTGGAGCTTCAACTTCACGTGCTAGACCTCAAGATCTACCCAAAAGGTTTCTCTTGCAACTTGGTAATTGTGCTGGCCAAAATAAGAACAGGTGGATGTTTTCTTTCCTATCCTACTTAACAGCTGTGGGGATATTTGAAAGAGTTAATTTAGGATTTCTTATGCCCGGGCATACCCATGAGGATGTGGATGCATTATTTGGCAAATATAGTTGTATACTGAAGCAGCAGACGGTGACCAACTTTCCTAGGCTAATGGAAATCTTGCATGAATGCACTACTCCAGACCCTATAGCTTCTCTCATAGAAGAAGTGCCCGATTGGAAGAGCTTTGTGGATGGTTATACATTGGATCTTGAAGGTCATTCCAGGCCTCTGTAGCTCACTTTTTGGGTGAGAGATGGGATTCCAAACTTCCAATGGAAGATGAGACCTTCAGAGGATGAGTGGAGAGGAGGGGAGGAAATATGGCGTAGAGATGAGAATGGCAAGCCTATGATACCTCCAGGTCAACCAAAAGCTCTAAAACCTACTGAAGAAGTGAAGCAATTGGGATTGACTAAGGAAGGAATCCAGGACTATATAAAGCATTGGCAAACCAATCCAGATGACACCAACCGTGCCTTGGTGGCTTACTGGAAGAAGGTGATTAACCTGTTGGGGGAGATAGACACATCCTCAGATGAATTGAAAGAAGGGTGGTTGCCTAAAACTAGGTGGAAGACCTTAGCAGGTGCTGAGGATGTTGACGACACTGTAAGTAGCATTCGCAAGCAATACACTCCTCCTCCTTCTGACAAAGACTATGTTGGTCCTAAGAACAATAGGCCAAAGTTTCTAGGCATGGATGCTTATGAACCTTCCACTGACTTGAAATGCCACCAATTTGTGGTAGTAAAGCCAGCAGATTTAGATACATATCCAAAGGTGGTTGGGGTTCACTATCTCCGATATTTGCAAAGAAGAAGGTAATATTAACTTCAACCATGTGCGGGTGGAATGGTGGTGTCCAAAGGCATCGGTTGACCAACGATCGGAGATAAAGAAAGGTACTCGATTGTTGGACAAAGAGATGGAGGAGAAACTCCAGTGATCCCGATCTTTGGCTAGACTATGAAAGTGTTTTGTACTCATGGACTCCAAACACTATTCCAGCTAGAAATGCGAGAATTACAATACCTCAGGATGTCAGGAAGAAGGCTATGATATCATTGGGGGTGCTTGAAGAAAGTTGAATAACTATGTAAATTTTTGTTATCACGTTTTTATGATATGGTGCTATATTGTGAAATATTGACTATTTTGTAAATAACATGATATTACGTTTTCATAATTTTGAGGTGAAATGTGTGAATTTGAATATGCTACTAAAAACATGCAATATGAAATTTGTCCCAAAATTAAGACATAATCCCAATTTAATTGAATGATGTTTAATCAATAAGTGTAGTTGAAGGTCAAAGAAACTTGTAGGGAGCTCTCGCTCCATCATGCACAGTAGTCAGCTATCTCAACCTCCATTGTTGAAATATCGTCTAAGCTAATCTCTTTTATTGAGATCCATCTACATACAAACTTGCTATTTGTTAACAACATAATTGAAAACATACCACTAAAAAGTGTTTTGTGTCATACCTTGCAAACTTTCCAAGTCGATAAGCACGAATGTTACTTGTAAAACAATTCTCAATTGCCCATGGAAGAATGTGCTAGAATGTAGCAAAAACACATAATTAAAAAATACGCCATAAGATATTTAATACAAAATCAATACCTGTATGAATTTATGCCAATCATGGGACTTCAACCCGCTTAGGTCACCATCTTTTGTGAAGGTTTTACGGAGTGAAGTGCTATAGCCAGTGGGGGTGTGCATTTTGGATAGAACATTGGTTACTTGTAACTTCTCGGATTTGCTTAGAACCAAGGTGCCTGGGGCAACCTAATGGCTTTGCCCTCCTCTTCAATAGGCCACAAAGTACACATTATATTACAATCCTGTAAATCCCTTCTGGCACTTAACTTCTTCCAATCCCCTGTCAAATGCTTCCAGAGTGATTGCCCAACATTCTTGAAGATATGCATGGGATCTAGTAGATGCACAAGTTTTAATTCTTTCCAATACTCAAGGCGGTAAAAATTTGATAAATGTTTCATGCCTGGTGGTGGTATGACCTCATCATCATTCAATGCACCTTGTGATTCACGAGCCATATTCCATATTTCTCAATAGAATTTGCTCCTCGCATAGGGTGGCTAGATGGTAGGTACTTTTTGTGTCCACGATATATTTGCTTGTTAAGGTGTTTGGAGCGGTAGCAACTCAAAGAAGTTCCACATGATGGGCAACCATTCATTCCACTTGTTTGCAAGCCTATAATTAGATAATGGGTTAGAAATTTTGCATGTCATAAAAAGAGCATCGGTATTTTAGCATATACATACCAGAAGCAACAACAAAACCAGATAATCGTGTGTCGGGAAGCAACATATAGCATGTAAAGTGAACTGATTGGCGTCCTTACAATATCATACATTTGGATGCCATAAGATCTCTAACTCTTCTATGAGTGGCTCCATGTACACATCCATGTTCTTTACTTGATGCTTTCCTGATAATAATATATATTATAAAAGGTTTTTGAAAATGAGATATTGAAATTTAATAATGCACAAACCTGGAATAAGAAGTGCCAATATCAAATGTCCAGCTTTAGTTGCCATCCATGGTGGAATGTTGTAGTTGATCACACCTATAGGCCACACGCTATATTTTGATGACAATGTTCCAAATGGACAAATCCCATCCATTCCAATAGCAAGACGTAAATTGTGTGGTTCATCCTTAAATACCTGCCACTTATCTTCTATATGTTTCATAGCTTCTCCATCCGCTGGGATTCTTAAAACTCCATCGTTACTTCGATGTGTCACATGAAAATCCATTAATGCTGACAAAGATGGAGAACGGAACATGTATTGCAAACGGGGAATAATGGGTAGATGTCGCAAAACTTTTCTCGGAATAGTTTTCTTCTTCATATCCATCTTATAGCGTGGCTCCTTGCATTTTGGGCACTCATGTAATGTTGCATATGCATTCCGATACAATACACAATCATTTGGGCAAGCATGAATGCAGTGATATTCCAACCCTAATGCACGCAAGATTTCCCTTGCTTCTCTTATTGATTTGGGAAGACAATGACCAGCAGGTAGTATTTTACTTAGCAAGCTACATGGAAAAGAAGAATAAATGTGATGCAAGCTACATGTGATAAATGATTTCATAAGAAATTAATTTATTATTCAAACAAATAACATACCTAAGTAGCTCTGATACACTGTTATTGCTCCATGCAAATTTGTGTTGAAGATTCAGAATTAGCAAGCATGTTGTAAGACGTGACATCCTAGCCCCAGGATATAGTGGTTTGCCTGCCTCATCTTTGAGAACACTTGCATCTTCTTCATCACCTTCACTATTGGCCTCTTGATTGGCATCATCATTTTCTCCATCTATAACAGGATAATAATTGTCAATAGTCTCAATTAGACCGATTTCTGGGACCGCACTTACTGCGGCAGATGTTGCTTCAGTGCTTAATGTGGACTCTCCATCGAACTGCAATTATTCCCACATTAGTGCAACATTTGGTAAGACTAGCAAAACTTGGTATACCAATACTCGAGTAGCAAAACACTATGCAATCACAAAATACGCAATAAATAGTAGTTGTTTTGCTAAATTAAATGAAATTTTAGTAGTATACAATAAATAGTAGTTGGTTAACGTAAATAGAAAATAAAGACAAATTTTTTAAGTTAATCGTATCTAATTTTTTAAAGTCACAAAGTTTATTTCACATGGCTTTTTTGTTTGGCCTCCCTAATGGAACAATGAGAGGCCCCCCGTTTAGCTCCCTTCGTCTTCGAGTTGGTATGGGTCGTCGAAAATTATAGTCAATAAATATCTCATCCCCCGATCTCAGATTCTTAATAGCACAAACCCGCACATAAAATCCAGCATGTCCAGCCATATAATCAGAATCATGTATATCCGTCTCCTCAAAAATAGCATTTGACAACTGTAAATGACCATGTGAGCTGTTAATAAGACCAGCAATATTTCCATGAACGCTAGGACGACCATTGATATAAATCTTGTCAGCTATTGACACATTTTCTCCATGTTCCTTTTGCTTATTCAGTCTGCACCAATTCATTACTAGACCATACATAGACATGCGCATGAACGATGCCAATCTTATCCAAACACCCCGACTATATGTGGGTCCTCTATATGCCATCAGATTTGTTGGATTTCCAAGACTACCACATACACTTTCTAAGATATATAAGCTTCTTCTTGCCTCTGGAATAATCATATATCGACGTCCCCAATAGATGAACTCCTCCAACATTGGTGGAAGTTGTCCTTCCCAACAACCAGATGTCCTACGATCAAATGGAACAATTGCATTTTTAAGACTGTCTGGCATATGAGTATGGTAATCCCCATCAGTCTCATTAAGATGTGAAAGAGAATATGCTAAACCAAGCCTTAATTGAAAGTGTTGCAGACTCCCCCCTTGTACGACCTCTTAGTTGTTTAGTATCTACTACCATTTCTTCTCCATCACTGGAAGAGGTACTTGAACCTTGTTCAGGACATCTACGAAGCCGAATTCTAGGTGGTGTAGATGAGGACGTGGATGGAAATCCAATTTGATCCTCGGGTGCAATTGGTGAGTTATGTTGCAAGCCCCTTATATACTGCAAGATTGGCAAGATTATCCAAATTCTAATGTTGTCGAGGTATCGCTGTCTCTTTGGGGCAGTTATCCTTCCTCCTCACTTGCTTTGTAACTATCATTCTTTTAATATATTGATGACACAGTTCTTAAAAAAAAAAAAAAAATCAAAGATAGAGAAAAAAAAATAGAGAAAAACTTTATAGACGTACCTCATCAGCCTTTCGACGCATCCGTCTTTCAGAATAATCAGGAGGAGGTGCATCTGCACACCATCCAAATCTTATTTTATGATCTTCTCTTACACTGTACTCTAGTTTTCTCGCACCACGATACTTCAGACGCCAACAAGGCTCCATCCTGCATTTAACCAATATTGCAATTGTAAAAGGTGTAGTTTTACTGGATTTAGGGTTTAGGATTTAGGGTTTAAGGCAATTGATGGAAAGAATTATCACAAAGCGGATATAACTTGTAAGTGTCAAGGATTGTACTAAAAACTACCACTCCAATCTTCCCTACCCCTGGTGAAGAATGTGGCGCCTTAGGGTTTCCTTTTAGGGAGGCGGCGGCAGCCGCCCGTTGAAACGAGCTTCCAGAATGGAGCTTCGATGCTGGAAGAGCAGCAAAATGCTGCTGCCAATCTCTCCAAATCCATGGCTGCGAGTTCAGAAGGTGATCTGGTTCTAGTCTTCAGTGGGTTCGTTGCAACAGGGGAGTTTCTTTGAAGCATGGCCGCTGCTCTCAAGGTTTCTCATCTAAGCAACAGATCACGACTGGTAAGCAGCGTTTCTGATGTTTTCCCATGTGTTTGAGTTGATTGGCACAAGTTTAGCCAGTAGCCAGTTACGAAGGCTATGGCTAGAGGGTTTGTGTGTGTTGCCTGAGCCTGATTTTTCAGTTTTGTGCTTATGCCGAGAAGGGCTGAAATGGTAGCATTGTAGATGCACTCATTGCATCTTGAAGGCCGCACTCCCTGCGATTTTGGGACTGCACTCACTACAGATTCAGAGTTCTGACCGATACTCAGTCTGATAGGATAAAGTGGCAAAGCTTCTGGGTTGCTTGCTTGACAACACATGCAGAGTCGATAGGACATCTTCAGAATACCCTGTTTTGTGCATATTCGAAGTGTTGGGAGGAAGATAGTGGCTGGACTAGAGACTGGGCCATTGGCTGCATAATGGTGGCCCCTTTTTTTTATCTTCGAGAAGGGCTGGTAGGCTCTCAGTCATAAGGAGCTGCAGATCTGAAGGTTTGAGGAGTTGTTTTGCCTGGAAGAATGTAAAAGAGAGGCAACTTATGGACAGTAGCTGCTATGGTCCTACTCGTGGATGGCCCATTTTTTTTCTCTGCATATTGGTATGTACATTAGCTGTGTATTCTTTAGGTGTCATCTGCCCCCTTTCCCAGCAAGGGGAGGCTATGATCTAGTGGCTGGTGCAGGATGAACCAGATTGAATAAGGGAAGTGGTCAAATTAAGAGTCATTGGACGGGAGACTGATGCCCCTTTACAGCTGCAGTAGAGCACAAGTGTAGTTGAGGCCTATGTCAGCAGATAAAGGTGCTTAGGAAAAGCAATTGGACCACCCCTTAGGTGGTAGGCTTGGGTGAATTTCTGCAAGTTGGAAGATAGAGTAGCCAGTCCCTTTGTACAAGATTGGAATTGGGGTTTGCCCTCTTATAGTACAATTATGCAGGATGAGTTTCCAGGCCAAGTTAACGCGTGACAGTTGCTTTCCTTGAGTCCTTTGAATGCTTACATCTTTCGGTGGTGGAACTTCAGATGGACTCAGTTATGGTATAAATATTGATTTCTTCCCATGTTCTATTTGGCGAGGATTGTACCTGCCTTTTAGATCCCGGTCTTAGACAGTGAATTATGAGATAATTCTTCCAATCTGGCCCTTTTTAGGGGTCCTTAATAAGGTTTCTGTACCATTTATTATTATTAATATAAAAACTTGCCTTCAAAAAAAAAAAAGAAATAAGAATATTACAAAATTAAATTAACCGTTGTTTTCGACGAGTACGATGGATCCTATTTTTTCATGAGGGCCCTGCACTTGGCTCACTTGACTCACTTGATGATGCAGCGCTTGTCTTTCCACTTGACGAAGAGGCCATCTTCATAAATTAAAGAAGTTAGCAATAGCATCCCCTTAAGCATAGCTGCATGTGCTAATAACAATTTTTAAGATTCTATAGCAATGTCCTAGGGAAAAAAAATTAGAGAAATTTATGTAGTAGAAACTTCAATTACAAGTTAATTACAAGTTAATAACAAGAATATGTGACAAAACTTTCCTCACAATTTTTACTAAATGTAGATGAGTTTTAATTCTCCCACACCCGCCTAAAATGAATGCATCCAAATATTAAATGCCAATCCTAATATTATAGTCACGGACCAACCACTGTTTGGTAACTAGACGCAACTTTAGTATCGCAACAAATACTTAAAGCGAATTACTGCATTATGTAATTTGTCTAAGTATTAATTATGTTTGATATTTTTCGGCCCGAAGTGGGCCGTCAACTTCGGCGATGCACTCGGCTTGTGCGCCACCTCGATTGGCAACGATGCCTCGAAGTTTATCGGTCATGTGCATGTGCATGCGTACATGTGCATGCTAGTTAGAACTAGTAAAAACTATACTTCAAGTGGATGCATTTTTTTGTCCTACACAAAACCAATTTGCAAAGGTGCAATGGTCTAACTTTAGTGACAAAAATATGTGACTATATTTTCGTCACATTTGTGTCAAAAAAACAACGCCACCTAACAAAAATCAAGAAAAAAAAAAATTCTAGCACCTCTCTCACCTGAAAATCAAAGGAATGCCGCCTCCAGCCTCCCAATAGAATCCCTGCTGAAAAAGAAGAAGAGTTTTAGGCACAAGAGGTAGGTGTCAACGGCACTTTGGTTTCTTTTGTTGGCAATTTTTCCTAGGGCAACATATTCTTCTTGTTCCTGCCAAACTAGAGCCACAGGAGCCAAAACGCATCAGGAGGACGAACCAGACAAACCAACTCCTGCATCGAACCCAATCTTGCATCCATCAGGTAAGCTAATCTTCAGAGGACTCTACCTTAGACTTAATGGCAGAGAAAGCTTTTAAAATGGTGGTAGAACGATATCAACGGAGTATCATTAGAGCGGAATATCATTGTAACCCACCCAATGCAGCTTCTTTAATTTGAGCCTGAATTTTACCAATCTCTATGTTCATTCCAGTAGCAATCACGATACAAAGGCATGAGCCATTAACAATTGTAGTTTCAGCAAATATCATGCAATCTTTTCCCTGCAACTCTACGTCTTCAAGCTCAATAGCATGATAGCATATGGATTTTTTTAAGACAGGGACACTGTCACCAGTTAAGGAGCTCTGTTCTGCTCGCATAGTGCAAGTTTTCAAGGTAGCAATACGCCTCCACTATATCTCTAGGCACACACTCCCTGGCAGGAAGTTCAGGAAATAACTTATCATCCCTGATAACTTTCGCATGCTCAGATTGCATCTCTTTTAAAGCTTCTAAAGCCTTCTTTGAATTGCTCTCTTGCCATACACCTACTGTGGCATTGGCTATCAAAGCAATACAGCCTGGCCATCTCTGAAAGCTTAAAGACTTCCATAGAGCATGAATTGACAGTAAATAAATACATCTGAATTTTGTATACCTGCCAAATATGCATCAGCTTTACAGAAAAGTAAATGTCAAGGTGAAAATAAAAAATCAAGATACTCAAACAGTGTGCTATTATATACTTTTATCATGGTTGGCTTTTTACATGAACCATATAAGAATGATTTTGACCATGGTATTTACTTTATCATAAGCAAGCAAGTACCTACATGAGAATGATCTCATGATTTTGAAAGTATTTCAGTGAAGCTACTATTCCGATAAGGCAATCTTGTTTTGTCAAGCACTGGAGTCGATTTGATTTTCAGCAGTTTGGTTTTCAAAAACAGAATGAGTGGTTACCTTCTTCAACTTCCAGAATGGTATGCAAGCACAATCCAGTCTCCAAGATAAAGAGAAATGTATGAACATATACCACCAATAAGGCCATAAGCAATGGAGTAAGTCAAAGGCATATGAACCATGGTGAGAAAGGCAGGAATGCCCTGCTAGAGTAACAGACATAGAGATCATGTGAATAAATTGTGAAACATAAATAACAGATGGAGACTTTACCCAGAAGCATTTGTCAAGCAGACAACTGATCTTGAATTTAACAAAACATATTCTTCATGTGGTCAAAGAATTATTGAGGCCATGGTCACATGGACGTGGGCCAAGGTCCAACAAAGACTTTATAATTGCAGGTTATGTGGGTAATGTGACCTGTCAAGAAAAAATGGCGTCCATGTCTCCCCTGCCCCAAAGATTTTTGCTGAAGCTTCTTGAGATAGTCTCTCATGTTTATACAATTCTCAAGTTTAAGATTCTGCATCTTTCCTTGAAGACTGGGTTGTTGTCCATCTCCTTCTTGTACACAAATTGCTTGTAAGAATTGGAATGTTTTTGTAAAGGATTTGTATTCTTTGATATCTCTCATAAACTCTGGCAGATACAGAGTCTCAGATGCTGCAATGCTTGAAAGTCTTTCTTCTATTCAGAATCTGTGGTAGGCTTCCAATCTTTGTCTAGAACATCACCCAATTCTTTTAGATTCAAATTGGTCTGAAAGGCATCACACCAAGTGAAGAAATTATCTGCATCTAGCACTGCTGGGTGTTGGAAATACTTCCATGAATTAGTACTAACAGCCATATTTCTGGTTCAAAAGTGCTAATCTTGCCAAGAAATGATGATATTATATAGATTATTGAACAAATTGGTAGCACCAAATATAATCAGATTCATTGGACGTGGGCCAAGGTCCAATAAAGACTTTGTAATTGCAGGTTATGTGGGTAATGTGACCTTTAAAAAAAAAATGTCTTTGAGCACGTTATTCAAAAAATCTTAAAATTGCTGGCCCTTTGCATTTTGTTTAATCTGTCAATATGTGAGCCCAACTTAGGACAGCTTTGACGATCTGGTCGAGACTTGAGGATCTTTTGCCATCTGACTCGCATAGTGTTTGTCTGATCATCCCTGAGCAAATATTCCATACAGCAAATATTCAGACTTAGCATTTATGCCTCCCCACTCTTCTGGAGGCACTCATATTTTATAGTAAAGCATGTCCTAAGACTACAAGTTTTTTTTGATTCCACTGCCTTGCCAAAATGCATACAGGCAGTAACTCTAAAGTTGTAAGGATGGATAAATTTGAAGTAACTGTAAGGACCGATAAATATAAAGTAGTACATTACAAAAGATTTGATGAATACCTTTTGTCTCATGGCAAAAGGTGAGATTTAACAATTCTGTATATATATGTATATATATGGTAATAGCGTAACAAAGGAAACCAACAGAATCATGCATATCATGCACTTTTAACTGCTGCACGAATAAATTGCTAGGAAAAAAAATGACTTTCATGGTTAAAAAACAGAAATGCTTTACCTCATCCATGTCTCCCCTGTCTACATTTCAAGGTTGAATTGGATAAGGAGCTCTTTTGAAGTTATAACTTAGTACATCGATTAGTACTTACTTATTTATAAAGTTGTCTATGTTCATGTTTATAACTTTTTAATATTGTAGCCATATAACTTACTTTTTTCCTATGTAGTTGGATATGTCTTAATCATCAAGCAGTGGAAGTTCAAGCGATAAGCGATGGATCTAGCACTGGTACTGGAAGTGAAGATACTACATCTAGTACTGACAGTGAGGAGGTTGAAATTAATAGTGTTTAATCAAACATCTTTATTATTTCGTTTGTCATAAACTTCTTCGTAAACAATTCATTTGTCTTGTTCTTTTGATACATTATGAACTATTGCTTCTATGTTTCTATGAGACATTATGAACTAAGCTTCTATGTGTATTGTTCTTTTGAGACATTATGAACTATGCTTCTATGTTTATTGCTTCTATGTTTCATAAAAAATTCTCATGTCCAGTATTCTTCTCTTCTCAGACATTGTGAACTAATCATTATGCATTAAAATTACTAAAAAATGTCAAAAAAGAAAACAACACATGTGCCAAACAGACGACAATAATGTGTCAAAACGATGATGTAAAATATGTCAAAAATGTGACTAAGAATTGCTAGAAAAACTGACAAAAAATTACCGAAATATGTTATAGATGACAAAAATATGCCAAAAATAATTTACAATATGACCAAATATATGTCAAAACATTGCCAAAAAAGTGATAAACATGGCCTAAAATATATTAAAATAGGTGTCAAAAAGGTGCCAAGACAACTTAAAATGTGACAAAATAGGTGCCAAAGACTTGCCAGAAAAGTGACAAAAACTCATCTGAAATTGACACAGTAGGTGCCAAAGAATTGTTGAGCACAATATGTGGATTCTTGAGCACAATATGCGGATTTAGTGGGAGCTCTGCTATTTTATGTCGCCCTCTCCTATCCCAGCTAGGAGGTGGTGTGGGATTTAGAGAAAGCTTAGTGAAATGAGGTCAGGAACAAGCAGGATATCTATTAGCCACTTGATACGGGAGGATTAAGTGGTGTTACAGCTGGTAAGAGCATTAAGGGAGACGAAAACTCAAGCAAGTGAGTGGATAAGTGCAAGAGATGTGGACCACCCATTTATTTGGGGAGGGCCTTAGAGGCATATGGGTTGGAGAAGACGGTGAGGGTTGTTGTGCCCTCCCTCTAGTATCCTGATGCATATGTGATTGCAGGTTCTAGTTAACGCGTGGAAGGAAGCTTTCTTTGTACTTGCCTCATCTACTTGTATCTCCGGGGTGGAACATTAGGTGGTGTCGTCTTCAGTCTGTCACATGATATCTTGCTTCCAATGATTTTATGGAGCTTTGCTATTTTCTGTTCGCGCATCTGGGTTCATAGTGCGGGATTGCTATATTTGATCCATTAAGGGATCTGAGCATGTGTGCTGACATGTGTAGGTTATCTGGCTATCACAGAGCCTTGAATAAATGTATTTATTACATATTATTAATAAATATAAAAATATCTTGCCTTCAAAAAAAAAAAAGAATTGTAAAAAAAGTGACAAAAATAGATATAAAATATGACACTGTAGATGCCATTAATTTGTCAAAAAACAACCTTAGACATGACAATATAGATGTCAAAGAATTGCCCAAAAAAGTGACAAAAAAATGCCTATAAAGATGATAAATAGGGTGTCAAAAATTTGCCTAAGATATGACAATATAAATGTCAAAGAATTGCCCAAAAAAGTGACAAAAAATGCTATAAAGATGACAAATGAGGTGTCAAAAAATTGCCCAAGAAGTGACAAAAACCTGACGATCTATCATCACTAATTTTTGACATTGTTATGGTCAATTTTTGTCAGTTCTCTGAAAAATGTAGTGGTCTACAAAGTGACAAAAAAACTGACAATAAACGCCTATTGTCTTGTAGTGAACCTGCTCCACTTATTCTACAGCTGCATCGGCCCCTGCCCTTCCTGCTTCAACTAGTATGGCTTGCCTTTGTTTTCATGCCATCTTCTCCGTGCTTGCTCTGCGGCTTGCAACTCTTCTACTTTCAACCTTAACTTAGGGAAATTTTAAATCAAGGGCCTCCAAATTGGGCGACCACTCAATTTTGCAACAAGTATGCTCTACTGTTGTGTCTGGAAGCATGGATTCTCCGGCTCTTTAGAGTCTTGATTGCAGCACCCTTTGGATGATTCAAGCTATTGTTCGACCTATTAGGGTCCCATGTTCAGCTTTACAAGAACTCAATTCTAAAGCAAAGTCCGGATCGGCAGGACAGAACCTTAAGCATCTCTGCCATTTCTGAAGGCGATGTTGCATCTCTGCCATTTCTGAAAGCGACGTTGTGCAATCTGATGTCTGTAAGTCAGTACAAAACCCATCTCTAAATATCTCTAAACAGTTGCCTTGGGGTTCCGTTGCTTGGTTTGGGTGCATATTCACACGGGGGTTTACTCCGGGCAACGAGAGCTGTCGGATGGGCATATAACCCCTTTATTCCAAGATTTGGACCGTACATAGCGATCCCCATTTGTGGGGTATGCATGTACAAGTTTTTGTATATTGTATATTAAGGTTTGCAAAATACTATAAGGTTTGAGAGAATGTACTTAATGGTGTTAATTTTGTACATGTATTATAAATATATTTTTGGGGCTCTCGCTGTCCTACATAACCCCCCATGTGAATATGCACCCAAACCAAAGGGGGTTTAAGGGGGATTTTAATTTAAATGTGTTAAATGCAATGGTTTGTGTTAATAATGTTAATGGTAGTTGTGTGTTGATTGCTATATTAAAAAAAATTTTGGGCCCTTTGGGCCCTAACTAAAGCAAACATAAGTAAACTTTATGGGCCAGTTAGCCTGTTTATGTAAGTATGTAAGTGCCAAGAAATATGCACTATAGAGGTTGTTTATGTAAGTACATAAGTGCCAAAAAATAAACACCTATAAGAATATGGTGATTTGCTATGCGAAATCTGACCATCAAATAGTAAGAACAAAGAACAAAAGATATGTAGAAAATGCATGGATATAAATATCTTATTTCAGCACCACAATCTCATAGAGGCATTTGCACCATTAAATATTGAGAACAATTATGTATTCAGCATGTGAAGGTTAGTCATTACATAAATAGTTAAATAGATTCACCTTTCATAAATAGTTAAATAGATTCACCTTTCATCTGGACCATTAGAGAGGCTATAATGCTTTGGGCTTGTAAGGGAGAATCTCAGACTTAAGGCACCGAATCATTCCGAGCAGGGACCATCCCTGGAGGCTAGGCTTGGATGTGTCACTTCAATCTTGCAAATCCTGTCGACACAGACATTGTTCGCCATAAACCTGTCCACATTGTTGATTTCAAAGTTGTTACCAGGGCGATTTAATTGAAAGTTGAGGGACACCATTCTGGCTCTTGAGCCTCATGTACACATCTGCATCAGTACCTACTCCTGGCCTATTGCCAGTGTACACATCTACAATGTATGTGCATTGTTGCCCCTGCAAAGTTGGAGACAACAATCAACTACCAAGAAAAAGACAGAAGATATATACACATAGCAACAATGCGATCTTTACTACCAAACACAACAGAAATAGTGATTTACGAAACAGAACATAATGCTCACATGTATATACCAACATGAGACTCACTACCAAAAAAAATAAAGTCACGTAAATCAACATGAGATTAACTACCGAACAGAACAGGAAAAACTCTGTACCAACATGAAATTAGACACCAAACAAATTTTTTACAGAAATCAACATGAGATTAACAACTAAACAGAACAGGAAAACTCATATAGATCAACATGAGATTCACTATCAAAGAGAGCAGAAAAAACTCACATAGGCTAGCAGAATATTGGTGATGAAGGAAAAACCAAGAAGCAAAGAGGACTCCATAGCTGTTTCAGAATGGATGAGATGCAAAGGCACACTCTCTGCCTCTCTTATCAAGCCTGGAGCCTGAAGGCATGAACGGGACATCCCCATGTGACTTTCTGTCAGGTCCATATCCCCATCCTTTTCAAATATGGGCAGAAGAATACCGGGCAACATAAAAAACGAGTTTGCTTCCGTCATAACCACTACACCCACCAACTGTTTCTTTAAGTGGGCCTTGTGTAGCCAAATCTGCGTTCTTGAAAGAGCTATGGGCTCGGATCTTCAAGGTCTGGTCACTGGATCTTCAAGGCTTGTTCTCTGGGCAAAAACCACTTGTGCAAAATGGATTTGGAGGAGCCGAGTTTGTAGACAAGGGGGATCTGTGTTCACACAGGTGCAGCTCAATAAAACAGGTACTTCATTGCTGTCCCAAGATTGCATCTCGTCTACTCTTACTCCACTTAAGAAAAACATGGTGTCTACAAATCTGCTGGGAACAGGCTTTCGGCCCCTTTTCTTTTTTGCTTCATGCTTGTGCAATCTCTTCACAACCCTAAAATAAAAACACAGAAACTGCAGCACCTGCATACCTGAAACATGAGACAGAGAATGCTTCAGCTAACGCTAAAGTAACCTTAAAGTGAAACATCTTGATGCTTGCATGTATGGCTTATTAAAAAGAAATAGAGGAATAAAAATAGAAGGGGGTAAACCATTGGGGATATGGAATTTATGCGGAGTGCACTCTAGATATACTGATTAGTATGCCTCGTGCAATACACCCATGAAATCATATGAAAACCATGCCAAAAAGCGTATAAAAAAAAAAAAAAAAAAAAAACCCTGTTATAATGCTAGATATTCTAAGTAACAGTAATTATGCTTCGAATAATTCAAGCATGACGAATGTCACTGTCTGGAAAGGCAGATTCCACCAGCAATTAGATCTTTCTTTCCTAAATCTAAAACCATCTACAGATTTCGTTCTCATGTTACAGCCTCCTACACGTGGTTTAGTGGATAACCACCTGACCAATTAGCGGTCCTCTGGCACTAAAATGCTTGACTCAAATCCACCCATCAGATATGAAGCTAGTCAGTAAATAGGGCGGTCGGCCTTAATACTTGCATGTCGCTTTCTTTTAAGTGATAACCTACTATACTAACATTTATCTAATAGGAACCATTGAGGATGAATGTCACTCTTTCCAGACTTGCCCTCACCATATGATCAGATTCGGGCACGCTACGCTAAGCCGCTACACATGATACTGAGTACGGCTTCGGTGCGATCACTAGGAGCATACATTCGGGAGATAATGGATCTGAGGGCTCAGATATGCCCCCGGAAAACCACTTGATGAGCAAAAAATACTTGATCATGTACATATGTATATTTGTACAGTTTGTCAACTGTCTTATTGCTACCACAGTTTTTCCCTCGAAAACCCTTCGGGGCGGGGTTTTTTTTTTTAATCCGGGCAGTAATACGCCTATTGCGCTCCTGTATTGGGTCCCATAGGCCGATTGGTCTCAGTGGATGATAATTCAATTCAATTCTATAGATCAAATAAATTCAAACAGTTCTACTGCCTTAAACTTCTATTGCGGACTTGAACCTGCGTGAAATTTAGCACCAAATAATTTAAGAATTATATGTCGTCGCTAAAATTTAAGATTGCAGAAGAATTAAAACCTTAGCAGACACAAGTTAGTCTTTTTAAATAGAATAGAATAGAGCCAAAATCTATCTTTTCGAGGTGAAGCTCTACTTGCATTATGGATCAAAAAATATAACGGGTGAATAAACCTATATTGTTGACCAGTTTATTGAGGAAAATAATAGTTTATTTTTTTGCAACACAAACCATTAACATCCAACATATAAAAATTAAATCCTACAACACATAACAACCAACACATAACAACCATTGACATTAACAACCAATACATAACTACCATTGACATTAATTAACACAACCATTGGGTCCAACACATTTAAATTAAAATCCCCCTTAAACCCCCTTTGGTTTGGGTGCATATTTACACGGGGGGTGACGTAGGGCAGCGAGAGCCCTCATAATTGTATTTTGCACGTACAAAATCAACACCATATAGTATTCTGCTTGAAATCTTATAGTATTTTGCGAATCTTATTATACAGTATAGCAAATTTTGTACTTGCATACCCCACAAACGAGGAACTTTATGTACGGTGTAGATTAAGGAATAAGGGGTGAATATGCCTATCCAACAGCTCTCGTTGCCCGGAGTCACCCCCCGTGTGAATATGCACCCAAACCAAAGAGGGTTTAAGGGGAATTTTAATTTAAATGTGTTGGACCCAATGGTTGTGTTAATTAATGTCAATGGTAGTTATGTATTGGTTGTTAATGTCAATGGTTGTTATGTGTTGGTTGTTATGTGTTGGAGGATTTAATTTTTATATGTTGGATGTTAATGGTTTGTGTTGCAAAAAAAATTTTTTGGCCCCCCCTCCCGGTGTGACAAAAATTTTAGAATTCAAACCAGAAAAAAACTAGAATTCATTTGAGGCTTTCATCACCTGTAGCTTTTGAATTTCATCACAATAAAACAAATAGAACATAAGTAAAAGTTGCCATAAAGATAGAGCGGATTGATCCCATTATTCTGAAAGTCATAAAGTTTGCAACACCCATACACAAACATTTTTCAACTGGAATTTAACAGCAGCCTTTGGCCTCCATGGATTCTTGTGGTGAGAAACCAAAGTGGAAAACTTTTCTAATTGTTAGCACAAGGATCTAGAAGCCTTTGAATTTGCTTAATAACTGCCTCAAAATCTAAAAATGCATGGTAATTTTTTGCAAGCTTCATTTGGAATGAGCCATAAAACAATATCCAATAGCGCAATCCTGTATTAATCAGCTGGTATGATGTGAAAGCCTACCAAACCCGGATGAAAAATTGCTGTCTTAGCATAGATAACTTAACCAAACATATCCATATCATACACTATCAAAAAGATCTCGGAGATAGCTTTCCAACGCAATAAAAATCATCTCAAACAGAGCTCTGGATCAAAAGTTATGATAAGAAATGTGTTGCCGGCGGGGAAACTGCACTACATGCGCCCTTCAAGCCCTTCATGTGCCCATTATGCACCACACACACAAAAAGAGGGCTTTTGTTGGCTCAGAGGGCTTTTGTTGTGAGCCATTGGTTGTTGACCATTATGCACCACATGCACAAAAAGACCATTATGCACCACACACACAAAAAGAGGGCTTTTGTTGTGAGCCATTAGTTGTTGACCATTATGCACCACACGCACAAAAAAAGGGCTTTTGTTGTGAGCCATTGGTTGTTGACCATTGGAAAAAAAAAAAGGCTAAAATCAATGGCTCAGAAATGGTGCACTCTAGATATACGCATGAGTACATCCATTTGAATACATCACGAAATCATAGGAAAACCTTAGTGAAAAGCGTACAAAAACATAAAGAAAACCCCCTGTTATTATGCTACATATTAGTCCTTGCAGTACCCGGGCAAGGTCTTTCCTACATAACTCATGCTACAATGTTTGAGCCTAACATGCCAATCCAAATACAAGGAAACGGCCTTACATAAGGAGAATTTAACATGACATTGTTCCATGTTGAATAGCTCTAGCTATTAAGATAAGTTGCGGGAAATTTCCAAGGACATTTTGTATTTCTAAGAGAGAGTACAGCTTTTTGTAGCCAAGTTCCAACCAAAAAAGGACAACAGAAGAAAACAATATGTGGTCTCTACATGCATCTCTTGAGATTTCTCTTGTGCAATATGAAGTGCGAGGATATTTTGGTATGTTGTGTCAAATGCGTATATGGCTAGCTAAATTAAAGGGTGAAGTACAATCAGAATCTACTTGTTTATGTGGATGCCTCGGGGTATGTTGGGTCAAATAAATCTGAACATTTTCAAACACCTTAGACAATCTAGAAAGGGCCTCAAATGCTTATGAAACATGGCCAGCTTTATATCTCTACTTTAAAATATATGTTGAGAATAATGAATTTTGGGAACAAACCTCTGGTCCACCATGGGCCCTGAGCGGAGTTGAAAGCTGCTTGATCCTGTTGCATTTGCTTCATCCCTTTTCTACCTCTCCACAACTTCCGATAAAAAAAAGGCAAGCCAAGAATCCATTTGTTTTGAGCGAGTTGTAGCTCCCATACCCCTAAAAGAAAAAGAAGAAAGGAAAAAAATAGCACGAGCTGGTGGCTTCAAGAAAGAAGCACATCCAATTTTTGAAGGAAAAACTCAAACGGACATGTTTTTCAAAGAATTTCTAATTTCCTGGATGGTCGATGGTAACATTACTAGATGTAATGGTTTAAGATAAAAGTAGATAAGATGTCATGGCACGTAGACACCTTAGAATTGCAGAAAATATTGCAGCTCCCTTTAGGTAAGCTTGCTAAAAAACTTGAAGAAGAAAAAATTTCGTGCCCTTGGCTTTACGCCACATCTCCACCATTCAAATTGCATACAGATCACATGTCCACCTCCAAATCCACCACCTCTATCCCTATGTGAAATATCCATCAAATCGTGTATGCAAAATCAACATTATTATGCATATTCATACCTCAAAAGGACTCAATATCAAGCTCAATATGATCCATGCCCTTCAATTTTAATTCCTATTTTTGCAAAATATTTCTATTAATAGTCCAACCATGTGGCATCTCCAAAAGACCTCAAGTTTCCAAACAAAAACGAACTAGCAGAACTACAGGGTTAGGAAGAAGGCTAGGTAGTTGGGTTTGTGTTGAAATCTTAATCGTAGTAATTTGAATTTCGCCGGCAACCGTCTTAAGGGTTTTTTTCTTATATCAGAGGATACCAATATGCCTGCAAAGGCTTGAATTCCATTGAAAAATAATATGGACATTAAAGAATTGCGCGTTAACTTCCCATTGGTTTATATGATGCCAAATGAAATTATGAGCGAACATGAATTATACACATAAGAAAAAGGAATGCCAATGAAGCTACAGATCTCAGTGAATGGATGAAAGCCTCAAATGAATTCTAGTTTTTTATGAATTCTAGTTTTTTTCTTGTTTGAATTCTAAAATTTTTGTCACACCGGGGGGTGCGTCCCTAAGGCCCCGAAGGGGCCAAAAAAATTTTTTTGTAAACAAACCATTAACATCCAACATATAAAAATTAAACCCCCCAACACATAACAACCAACACATAACTACCATTGACATTAATTAACACAACCATTGGGTCCAACCCATTTAAATTAAAATCCCCCTTAAACCCCCTTTGGTTTGGGTGCATATTCACACGGGGGTGACGTAGGGCAGCGAGAGCCCTCATAATTGTATTTTGCACGTACGAAGTCAACGCCATATAGTATTCCGCTTGAAATCTTATAGTATTTTGCGAATCTTGTTATACAGTAGAGCAAATTTTGTACTTGCATATCCCACAAACGAGGAACTTTATGTACGGTGTAGATTAAGGAATAAGGGGTGAATATGCCTATCCAACAGCTCTCGTTGCCCGAAGTCACCCCCGTGTGAATATGCACCCAAACCAAAGGGGGTTTAAGGGGGATTTTAATTTAAATGGGTTGGACCCAATGGTTGTGTTAATTAATGTCAATGGTAGTTATGTGTTGGTTGTTAATGTCAATGGTTGTTATGTGTTGGGGGATTTAATTTTTATATGTTGGATGTTAATGGTTTGTGTGAATATGCACCCGTGTGAATAGATGGTAACTTTTATATCTATATCACAAGCTATAATTAATCACACATACATAAATAATTTCCCAACATTTGACATTGGAAATAATGTAGAGTGTGCAAATATAACACCATAAATACCCTCCTTAGTCCCTCCTCCTTTTTGAAATTGCAGGGGGCTCTTTTGATCAGTGTTGATACTGATTACTGGAGTGGCAATTCCTTCCTCTGCAACAACATTTTTGACATCAATGTACAGGAGATAAATGCCTATAAAAAATGTGTGCCCCTTGGGATGTCAGCAAGCTGAAACACTGGCCACATGTCTTTTGGCCACTTGTGCATGAACTTTGGGTGTTGATTGTAATGGTCTAGCCTCTATCAGAAATCCCATTCGGCGGATTGCTTAGTTTTGAAGGAGGATCACATTGGGTCATGGTCTGCAGAGTTACTAGGCGAGATATATGATACCCAACCAGAGCCTTCATATTAAAGGGGCTCAGTTGTCCTGGATGTTTCATCAGATCTATGAGGAATGATGTGCCATTCAAACAACTGTAAGCATTCAAATAGAGTCCCCTAGAAGACTGTTGAAACTCTGCTACCAAAACACATCATTTTGTTCGCGGTTTTGCTTTCGTTCTACAAGCTATGCACCACCTTCTTTGTATCATATCTAGGGCCTGTTGATGGAAAACTTTGGACTTTTGAGAGGTGTCCAACTTTTAGAATTACACGTAGGCAACGGCAAGGAGGTAGACTGTCCAAATCCCTTTCAAGTGACTCTGTTGCCAATGCTCCTTCGAGTTCCTCTTCTTTGCACCTTGTATGTTCCATATCTTTACCAGGATCTTCAGCACGTATATGTAAAGGGTATTATGGACGCAGAAAGGTATTGAAGTAAATTGCTCAGAGTCATCCATTTCAAAACCCACAAAGGTTTTGCCCATAAGCCTAAGCATCTTCTTAGGTCGTGAACTTCCTTGGAAATTGGTCATATCAAATGCGCGCTACTTTGCTTGCTCAGCAGCTGGATGCCTGATTGAATAAGTAATAATCCCAACTTGTGTGTTCCCATCTCTTGGTTACATTGCGCGGCTGGAGCATAAATCCAATCTAAAATCAGATCAAAGTTTGTAGTCCTAGAATGTGTAAAATGAGAAACTTCGCAGTCAAAATCAATTAAACTATACAATCAGATGCACTGCGGACACAAATGAGTACAATAGCATCTAGTTTTATTACCTTTGTTGCACATTGTCGTTATATTGAAGTCCAAGAAGGCCTTTACTATTCTCACTACCCAGAAATCATTGCCCTCATTACAAAGCTTATGTACTGCAGATATAGCTGATATTGTGGAATTTCCTTAGGTTTGTTACCTTTCTTTCAACTTCCACTCATCATTATGTTTCAGCTCTTGTTTCTCACTTCTGGGGAAGAAATAACGTATGGGACTTGCATTTGCCTCTTTATCACCATCTAGGAAATATTGAAGGAGCAAAAGATGGCACCTGCACATCCAATATCTAAGCATCTAGCAAAAAAAAAAAAACAAAAACAAAAATCCTTTTCGAAGCAAGCAAGAAAATAAGTAAAGCAAACTTGAGCATTGGTGTCTATAACTGGAGCAAGAACCTCTATATATGATTATTCTGTGTGAAAACCCTTGTCAAGCGTTTTAGTTCACTCGCACCTTCTCTTTAACATGCAGCCAATACTGCCTTTTGGTCCATACAAAATATTTGAGATTGTTGTTTTCCATGTCATAAAGCATATACTTCCCCCGTTGAACCTGTGAATAAACAATGCAAAACAATATGTGAATTAAGTATAAAAAGACAAGTCAAAACCAGCAGAGAACGATAAGCTTATGAATATTTAAATTCATGTACCATCAGCCATGTGACGCTCCTTGCGCTATATACGACAGCCCGCCGTATACATCGAAGGACCTTCCCCATCCAACGGCACCCGTCGTATGGGCCCTCTGTCTAACTCGTGTCTGGGGTCCAGACGATCGAGTAGAGGACACAGAGGTGTCATTCCGTCCCGTCCTCTATGGGGTCCCTATGTCAGCGGAAGCAAAAATATACAACATAAGCACTAGCTACAATAACAATAAACTACCTCGAAGGGTAGTGATAATCCATCTAACCATGTCATCAAATACAACAATACAATGAATGCGTCAAATACATCAAATAGAGGCTCCTACCCAGGGCTCAGACTCAAGGGGAGTCGACCGACCTACCGGGGCCTCCGGATAGAAAACGCAGACGAAGTTATGGCAATGACTTGGGGGCGGCAATAGACAATGGCTAGGGTTGACCACTCCATCCGCCCCTCCCCGCATACTTTGCGGATAGGCTAAATCAGGCTCGACGTGGATCAGTAACTCACGGAGACGTAATCCCATGGTATCACCCAAACGAGACTACTCCGGGTTGCATCTCCCGGTCCGATGAGGTAGGAAGGGTTGCATCTCCCCCCCGGAGTGCAAGGGCTCCATGGGCGGCTAGAGGATCGTGGCGACACACGTCCATACCCGGACCAACTCCCCAAAACAAGAGCCAAGCCCGACACTTGCAACTCTTGAGAGTCGGATGCGACACCATTGACCCAGAAAGTGTCGGACCCATATCCGCCCACACGGGGTGACCGACTATGAGCCTAGCCCGCTATGGGACCCCAAGAGCCACGCCGTGAGGTCCTCCCTCCCTCCACTTTGCCACTCACCCCGCTTGTGTGGTGCTCACCACTCCATAGCCTCCGTGAGCCGTGGTGGGCTCTATGCACAAAGTCGCATAATAATGGGAACTAGTGGGTCTAAACTAGGAGCATCATCTACTAGTGGCTACTAGGTCTCTACCCCCCTTCCCAATACACAAGAGGTGCAAATATGAGATCAACCAACATCATATCAACATAATCTTGATAATAAAAGAGAATAACAACTAATCCTAATCACATACATCTAACCTATAATTAGGGTTCATTGATTAGGTTCATGTTCAAAACAATAGGTTCTAGAATGGCTCTACTGCAATACTGAAATCTATTCGAAATACCTGCCCCTGACGCGCTACCGCTCATTCCCTAGTTCTCCATCTCTGGCAATCGCTGCTGTAACCCAGGCTGTCGAAGACGGTCTTCGAGTCGGAGCTCTGATCGCGAACTGGTGGTCTGAGGTTGGTGGAGCCAAATGTGGCTAGGGTTTAGGGTTTAGGGTTTAGCCTTTTATATGTTAGGGTTTACATGAATGCCACTTGGCTCCCATAGGTGCGTCTATGTGGCGGTTCGCCTATAAGGTGAGGCCATGTGGAAATGGCTTCTTACCTTAGGTTGGCTAAGTTATGTAGATAACTTAGTCATCTCCCCCACATTAGGTGTATACAAGTCTACTTATGTAGATTTGTATGGTGATGTGGCCGTGGGATATACGTATTTATATCGTATATTCCAGGGGAACGTCACAAGCCAAACTACAAGAAGAAGTTTGTTCTGTTTATCATGAAACTGGGCAAAAGGACTCGCATATAAGAAGGAAGAATACTTTAGCATGCCTTTGCTACTAAGTTATTGGATCTTAAAATCTTTGAGCTAACAGGGAAAATCAGCTGCAATACCGTCGATCTTATTATCTTGTGCTTCTATCATTCAAGGCAAAGAGGATCGAACAATGAAGAAAGAAGAAGAACCTGTATGCCCATCTCTGGCACGTCAAGGATGTTCCTTAAGGCAACTCTGCTGCAACAAATTTAGACTCGTGAATCGCATCCCTATACTTGTATCAACAGCATACAAGGCTGCACGATTCATATGACCAATTGCAAGAACCTTCAATCGCTCTGATCTAGGAAAATCAAATGGACTCTTCTCGCTAAGAAACATCCTACTTCCCAAAGATGACATGTTTCTCGTCTTTATCAATGTTAGAAAGCGAAAGAAGATTAACAAAAACCAATCCGAGATTAAACAAGAGAAAGTACCTTGAACAGTCTGAAATCCTGTCCGTGCACAAGCATTCTTTGAAGCAAAAAACCACAATTATGTATAGATAAACCATGCGACCTAAACCTCAATGAAACGGCTCTAAATCGTCGGATCCAGCTCCTCCAAGCTTAAAATCGGCTAGCCAAGCCGTTTCTTTTGCTCTTGTTTACCATTAAAGCCATGAACGGAACTCTGCCCTACATGCAATCGAAGCTATATCTGTTCTAGGGCCTAGAGGCCTTGTTCCCTGAGGTGGATAGTCTGGTCTGCTGAAACACGATATTAACCAGAAGGAAAGAGAACCGAACAAGGAGGGTCAAAACGAATTTTTCCACTTTCTATTTTCCCAGCCGTCGATTAAAAAATTAGATCCAACGGTTGAGATGAAAAAAACTGACATAGCATGACACATGGCATAGCTAGAATCGCAGCAAATCAGTCACCTCGAGTTAGGCAACCTTCTAAAAATCAAGCCAAATTATATATGGGAATTAGGGTAATTACACACCAATGGTTATCTTAGCTTAAAAATTAAAATTTTAAGATAACGGCGTTCACACCTGTCTCGTTAATCATTTCCGTTAAAATCAAGGGGGTTAAGGTTTAACGTAGCTGGTTAAGTTAAATTTTAATTTAATCATGATTCATACACGTTTTAGTTATGCTAAACCCTAACAGCAGGTTAAAATTATTAACAAAATAGGTTGTAAATTTATCCCCCCCCTGTCGAGCACGGTTAAGCCTATTACGGCGACAATGGCGACGACGCCATAGCTGGTCCGGCCGAATCTCTCCAGCCATTCAATCTTCTCTTTTGTCTTATTTTCGTCTCCAGGTATGTTCTGAATCCTTTTTTCTTTGCATTCCATTTTCTCAGTAAACACTAGCAGTATTTCGTGTTTTTCATTTTTTTCTTAGTTTCAAATAGCCAGCAGTCTCATGCAGCAGAAAGGGAATGTCCTTCTGTTTCCCTCCCGGAATTACACCCTGAAGTCTTTTCACTTTAAATTCAAACAATCTCTTCTTATTCTTGATCTCAAATTCATCAAAGACTCTGCTCCTTATGAAAGACAAGACAAAATGTTTTCTTAGCCTGCGTTTGAGAAAACAAAACAGAATGTTTTTTGGGTATTTGGCCTTTTTAAACTGTGGCCTCTGGCTTTTTCTTAACCTTGATCCTATACAAATCTTTGCACTGGATTTTCTTAGTTGCTCCTTGAGAGCTTTGCTCCAGCCGAAACCTCTCATACTGAAAGTGCAAGGCGTAATCTGCAGATATATTTTATGGCCTTATAACGCTCAGTGGTTCTCAGAATTTCTGCAGTTCTGAGAATTTCTGCAGTTCTGGAAAGCCGAACAAGTGCAGGCAGTAGATTAGAGCAATAGTCCTCCATAGCCAAATTAACAAACAGTTTCGTGAAATCTGATGCTTGATTCTTCACAAAGGAGCAGATTCCAAATGGCATTCCATCTATAAACATAAGCATTCCATCTATAAACATAAGATCTGATGCTTGATTCCAAATGCCCTCTGAATGAACACCTGTAAGATGCAACGTGGTAATTTTCTTCTGAAGTTTCTTCTTAAGATGAACATTCAGAAGTGCAACGTGGTAATTTTCTTGGGTATCCACAGGTTGTATCCACAGGTTGTATGCACAAGTCAAGATTTTTGAAACTGACAGTGGAAGGGGTTCATATGCGTTCCTGGAACTCAAGACGAAGTAGAAGAATCATCCAAATCTCCAAATCTGGCATCTCCAAATATCTTTTGTGGATTGATGTTTAGATGTTATTGAAGCGTAAAGAATTTTTTGCTGACTGACGGAAGGACATGAGGCATTTTTGGGAACTTATAATCTATGTTTTGTAAGCATGTGCAAAAGCTAAGGTAACTTTCTTAACGACATAAATTGAAGTAAATTGCGTTCATAAAACACGCTCCAGTCAATTAGATAATCTGGACAAAATGGATATCCTGTTATGAGACATCAAAAAATACTGTTAGTATGCTGTTTGCTAATGCTAGACATTTGTGGTAATGCAAATGACAAATGTTATTTTCGGATTTTGAACCTCTGTGGTAATATGGAATTAGTTTGGATGCAAAGTTGAGCATGGAATTGTTTCTAAAGCGTGGATTTAATTACGAACATGGATATATTGCCATTGTATGTGATCGCATCGAGCATAGATTTAAATCCATTGCATAGTACCCCTAAGAAATATAAAGAAAGGATGTTGCGTAATCGACTTGTAAATTGAGGGGTGCAAGTTGCTTTGTCTTGGCGGTACGAAGGTTTGGGTTATAGACCCGCTTGGGACCACTATGAAACTTGTTTGTGAATGTTTTGACTCTTGCGGGATTAGTTAGGCTAATGTGGCTTAATAATTGACTTTTTGATTTTATGACTAGCCACAAACAAATCCAACCAAAACCCTGCAGCATGAATTTCGGATTTGGAGCAGAGGCGTGTTTTAGCAACTCTGCATCTACAAGTGGGGAGTCCGCTCCCCGGATTTGGAGTAGGCAACGATTATCGCCAGCCTAATTCGGATGCTTCTTTTAAAGTAGGCGACTCATCTCAAAATTCTAGTTCCGTGGTTGGTAACAACAGTTTTAGCTATAATATACTCAATGGCATGCACAAGATGATAGTCAAAAGCCCACACATTCATGGCTTTTACAAGTAATAGCCTTCCGATTCTGAGAAAATATTAGTGCATCCGTGGAACCGGTTGATTGTGAGCGCATGTAAGTTGGTCCATATGAGAGTGCACCAAATGCAGTGGTAAGTCCTAGGTAAAGATGGAATGCACACCATCAAATCTATAACAAACATGACATGCATGTAATCATAATCTGGATTGAAGTGGCATGCTGCAGACATCAATGCCCTTGATTCAGGATCAGTGTAGCAAAGGTAAATAATGATTTCTTTCACTCTTTATATCTTTGTTATGTGGCAAAAATATGTGAATTGGATGTTGCAGCTTCATGTCTAACCCCTCGCGAAAATCCTTTCAGATAATCCTTTCAGATAATCCTTTCGTGGAAGCCAACTTTTGAATGAAATGATTAGAAGTGTGTTAACCTTCAGACCTAGTCAATGGTCACTAGGGTCATGGGAGGCTTAGAAATGAAATGGCACATTTTTAATGGAACGTCCTCCTTAATTAAAACGAAAATTGGGGTAGTTCCATAAGTCTTCTGTCTATGTGGAAGATAGAAATGGTGAGTGAATTGATGGTTTAATGGTGTTGGGCTCTTGTATTTCGAACTCCATGGTTAAGCATCTGAAAAAACAACAGGTTGTATTTTACCAAAAAAAAACAAAAGGGTGTAATTTTCTTTTCACAAGAATTTGTGGTGGTGGTGGTTTAAGGGAATGTCTGGTGTGAATGCGTTTTTAACCAATTATGTTATGTTATTATATAACATAACTGAATAGGTGTGCATGCATCTTAACGGATTCTGTTATATTAAAAAATTAACATAACAGTTTCTGTCTGTATTCAGTTTTAACAGAATCCGTTAGATTAATATTAAGATAACCAAAGGTGCGTAAGACACATTATGTTAACCTTAGTTTAAGATAATAAAAGAGGGGTTAAAATCTATTTTTTAAGATAACATAACCAATGGTCTGAAAGTGCCCTTATATACGGGGTAGCTAGCACCCTAGCCTTCGAGTGTTAGAGCTCCTCGAGGAGTATATTTTGGGTTGTAACACTCGAGAGCCTGGGTGTTATTTTCCTTAACGCCCCAACCTAAGAGTTTTAGACTATCGATCATCATCACATCATTGACTTGGATCATCCATTTGATAACACCCTAAGGTTTTATGTTGCGATCACCCTAAGCTTTTATGAAGTAGCAATGCATTATGGCTTTACTAAAGCATTGACTAAGATTGATCTCAGCCGTTGAATGACTATAAACTTGGGCATTGAAGTTTTATAATCATGCATAGTGGATTGGGCATGACAGGAATGGTGAGGATTTTACAAAATGGAACACTCGGGTTCCACAACACTGTTATCTTCTGTTTTTCTTTTTGCTTGTTCTCTTTTTCTTCTTTCCTTTAGATTTCCCAGCTTTGTTGGGATTTCCTGTGGTATGTTTACCAACATTGGGATCTTCATCCTCGCATTCCTCAATGAGAATTGGCTGTAAACATTGTTCTTGCCCTGCTTTGGAATCAAGCATGTGTCCAAAAGCATTCTTACCTTCTTCCAGTTTCTCTTTAGCTGGAATTATCACCTCACTCTCTAGCCAATCTACATCAAACTTCCGGTGCCCTTCATGGCTGGAAATAAGGGTGGTGTTAATATAAATTGCATTAGACTGGAAAGCATGACGTTCTTGGTACCTTGAATTTAGCAACTCGAGAACTTGTTGCGAGTTTTCTTGGAAATCCATCATCTTATCGAACAGAGCATCACCTTTTATTTTTGAGACTTGTATAGCCGCATTCATCTCCGTCAGGAATTCTTCAAAATACGCCTGCAGATTAAAAGAGAAATCAATGTTACAACATGTTGTCAAAACTACGATCTTGATTTCCAAGCAAACAGATCAATACCTTTAGAGGACAAACTTCAGTAAGAAACTTCTCAATATACTGACTATCGAGACATCCCATCTTGGAAAAAGTTGATCTAGCTACACGTACAGAATCATCTTCTTGCAGTCTTTCTCGTATAAGCTGCAGCTTACGTTTGAGCCTCCATCCAATAAACCATGGCAGCTTTGAGTCGTCTATAATTATATACCATGGTTGTAAACTTGCTTTGAGTCTACCTCGTGCAAGCTGTAGCTCGCGTCGTAGCCTCCGTCCAATAAACCATGACAGTTTCATGTCATCTATAACTATAAACCATGGTTGTACAGTTGCCTCCATATTTTTCTCTGAAAGCAGTAAACCCACTTCTGCTGTGCACTCGTAGTTCCTTTCTTTTTTATCTTCATTCGTAATGTTTCCTAGCCTGCCATCTCTGCTCTTAGAATTCGGAGTTGCTTGTAACCTCGTCTTTTTTGTCTTTAGCTGTAAAAGGCTAAACGACCCATTCTTCATTTCCACCCATATAATCTGCATGCGTGTCTTCCCCATTCTGGGCTTCCCCCTTTTCCTTAAGACAATAAATGGATCTCCAATTAAAGTCATGGACTCAGCAAATATGGCCCTGAGTTGCTGTTCTGTTGATGACTTGTCAAAGGCTCTTTGAATGTTTTTTTTAAACTCACTAGTAAGGCCTTCCAGAATAGGAGATCTGTGCATAAATATGTGATTTAACCCTTGATATATATCCCAATGGACCTGAACATTACGGTCATCCATATATACTGTAATCAGCATTCTGATAAGGCGGAAAACAATGGTAGATAATTCTTGCTCGAGGCTGCTCCTGTTTAGCCAGTCAATTAGCTCATTTCCTCGTGTTAGTAGATAAACTCCAATTCTCACCAATGATGCAAGACCCTTTACCCAATGCTTGCAACTACTATTGCAATGCATCTGTAGCATGACTGAGTACAAAATCTCATGTCGTTTTCCAGTCATGTGGTCAATGGCAATACTAGTAGGAATAATCATATCATTTCCAGCGTGTGAAATGCATGCATATGTAACAACAAATGCTCTTTCAACCAAATAAATGAAGGCAGAGGGATTTATGAAGCCTTGCATCTCAGCAGAATACTGAAAAAATACCTCCTCTAGTGCCATGCATGTATTAACTTTAGAACCAAACAAGTCGCACGACCTATGCAAGGAAGCTTCAGGAAAGTCATTATGAAACTGAAACCAGTTTATCAAATCTGATGCCTGCTGTTGGGATGGTGTCGTTATTACTAGAGTCTTCCTAGCTTTTGCCAACCAACTCCTGCTTACAAAAGGTAGCAATATTTGAAGGAGGCCCACCTCCTCATATGTCTGGGGCCCTTGCAATCCCATGGATCGTTCTAACATCTTTTCAAGGTGAACTACCACCCTGGGATCCTCCCGTAGCGCACATATGTTAAATGTGCTAGACACTTTTTGGTGGAAAAGGTGGTTATACAACCTCAGTCTGTAGCTCAAAATTTTTTCCTTAAAATCTACCGTGTCAAATGATTCTGGAATTTCAAGATCAAGAAGTTCATTGTATAGATCAATCACCTTCACAATCAACTGACAGCGGTCACCAATGCAAGCCATACATTTCAAATTATCTTCAAATACCCGGACACATTGGATCCCTGTGGACATCAATTGAGATGCCCAGAATTCTTTTGCAAGTGTTAGAACTTGTTCAGTCCTCAGCTCAGCCCTCTTACCTTGGTTTGGCAGAGGATGCAACTCAATCTTTTGAAGCCAGAATGCAGCACTATCCTCTACTTTACAGATCCCTACATTCTGAGGACCCGAGGCGCGTCTTATCCCAAGGTAATCAAAGCAAGGACCAAGTAATGCTTCATCTTCTTCTGACATGCTTCTTTTCTTTTGAAGCCTAGCCAAGACCTTGATTAGGGAATTTATTTTCTTATACCATGTGTTCCAGAGAAGTATCAGTAGTTGCAATGATTGGATTGATTCGCCTCTCTGCATTGACTCGCAACACTGCACATCCAATATGTTATCGACAGATAGTGGATCAGAGCTTATAAGAGTACATGGACTCCATGACCTTATACTTTCGTCAAGCGCTTGATGCAAAACAATAATCTCAACAAAGTTGTCATTCAACTGTCTGGAAATTTTCCATTTTCCTAAGATCTGCACCAAATTAACATCAGACATTTTAAGAACTTCAATTTCATTTTGCAATTTTGGCTCACCAACAGCCAGACATTTAGCCCGTTCAAGATCGGCATCACTGCAAGCTCGTAAAGGCCAACCCTTATTACCACTGCCCCAAAGCATCTCTAGCCGAACATGCCTTAGGATATTCAAAGCTCCTTCGGTGTAGTTCCCCGCCTTTCCTATCATCTCTGCAGCAAGCTTTAAGTTTCCCATTTGTTCTGCGACCTCTGCTGCTTCTCTATAGTTTTTCGAACTAATCTCTACTTGCAGAAGTTCATTATAATAATCTCTCCTTGACAAAAATTTCCTTTTCTCAGATGTTCCTGGAAACATATGTACATACTTCATCATGGATTTTACATCTTTCTTCTCATGGTAGTATAAAGCTGAGTTCTTCAAGTACCCTAATTTTATGTTTTCCAGGGATTCCGTCTTTCCCCTTGACAGTTTTTGGACCTCATCTGAGACTTGATTATCTGCTGACTGCTCTTGCCATAGTTGAATAAATGCACGGCCTTTTTCCCAAAGTTTCCCATCTTCACAAATGCTCAAACATTTCTGTACATTACCTGCTTTCCCATATGCCTCTGCTGCTTCAGTCAAGCATTTCGCCTCAAAAAAGCAATTACCAGCTTCTTCAAGTTTCGGAGGGCTTAATAATGACTGATAGATAAAACCTGTGCAGAAGAGGGAGCTTCAGCACTCAACATATCTATGATATTATCAGGGTGTAATAGTTCCTCACCTGCTTTTTTAAAGTCTTTGATCTTTATTGCACATTTCGCTGCCATCTCAAACTTGTCCAAAGAGATATATATATCAATAGCTTTCTTCAGATGCAAGATCGCATCCTTTAAATCGATGCCTAGCTGCCGTTCACCTGTTTGTTGTAATGCTGCAGCTTCAGACCAACGTTTCCGGTACATATCTCCTGCTCGCTCGAAACAGAGCATCGCCATATCATATTGCCGGTCATTGAAAAGCTGTTTGATATCCAAAAACAGCATCAATTTATACAAATTTATCTAAGAATCTTCCAATAAATTCCTATTACCTGAGTGCCTCTATCATTCCACTGTTTGGATGTGCTAATGCTTTGGAATGATGATATCAGTGATTCGTCTAATTCCTTGACCTGCACGAGCCCTAATGCAGTCCAGTAATCCAACATAGGTTTCTGGATTTCCACATTCTCATCGTATATTAAAAACCTCTGCTTTGATCTCGTGATGGCCACATATAACTGTTTGAGCTCATTGCAGAGGCAGTTGTGAATTCTAATATCAAATTTTGGGAAAGATTGCTTGTTACAATGACATATATTTTGAATTTGCAAATAATGATACAAAACTCTCCATTTCTGACTTAAATTTGAATCGCTGAAAAAGTTATATAAAAGAACATCCTGAAATGTAAAAAGAAGATACTTAGTTAGCAATTTATGTTAACTGCCTTGTACTGCACCAACACAAAAGGGACCCTTCTTACTTGAAATTCTAGGCCCTTGCACTCAAGAATAGTTAATACAAGACCACGTTTACCAAGTTGCTCAAAGATACGTTGTTTACATGAATCATCCCGAACCAATATGACCTGTTCCGCTCCAAATTCACATGCCATTCCACCAATGGTTCCTCCACGTCCAAAAAGACTGGTGATTGACGAATGATTTTGCATAGTGTTAATGATAATTGGCTTCTCGCCACTAATTAAGCTGTATTCTGGATGAAGCCTATCCACAGTTTCAGGAAAGAAATGAAGGACCAGCTTCATTATACTGTCAGCAAGTTCAATAATACCTCTATGAGTCCGAAAGTTCTGACTCAACTGGTGTAACAAAGGCATATTAGATTCCTGCAATTTCTTAACCTTCATGCATTTGATTCCTAATGTTAAGAATTCCCTATAGAAAAGACTCCTAATATCTTCAAATCTGAAGCTAACACCCTTGGCAATTGTTTGTGCTGTATCTCCAGCAAACATGAACCCCGTTTCATTGTTTTTACTCAAATATTTGAACAAACAAATCTGGCTCAAGCTGAGATCCTGAACTTCATCAATGTAAAGGAAGTCCAACATGTTTCCTAAAAAACCACCATCTTTGAGCTGCTCGTGGAGATGCCATACATAATCACAGAGGTCATAGTCACCATTTCTAGCTTTAAGTTTTTCATACTGCATGTAGAGGCTATAAATATCCTGTCGTTGGCATTCATCAAAGGCAGAAGTTCTCTCTTGTGCCTTTGATACATACTTTTCCCTAGGCAATCTTCCTCTTAGACAATCAAGTGATTCAGTGCTGCCCTTGATGCATGACATTATTTCCGTGTAAATTAAAGATGCATCAAACTTTTTTGTCAGGGTGGAATTAAAATGTACCCAATAAAAAGAAGCAAAACAATCAAAGTTCACTTCCCTTGCTTGTGTAGTTTCAGCACACTGGGGCAAAGAATTTGAGACCCCCTGCACATATTCCATGCTGCCTTCCAGTCCAGCAGGGTTGTTGAAGACTTCATCATCATCCTCATTTTCATCTTCATCTTCCTCTTCATCCTCGTCGTCATCCTCACTAACATTCGAATTAAGAACCTCCTTTGTATCATAAAAATCTGAATCACAGTTCTCTATTGCATTTGTGAGAGCACTTGAGGGTTCTTGCCCATCATTTCTAAGAGTAAGAAAAGGTCGTTTGATGCTACCATCCAACATTGACAAAAACTTACGGAAAGTAATAATGAGGGGAAATGCTTCATCCGGGATATTGATGAATGTGTTGGGAATAGTGCTCAACAAATTATTTTCAGCTTCCTCATCAAACATAAGTGTGTCAGCCTCCAATTCATCCATTGAGGAATTTCTATCAGCATCTATCAAAGACCTAATCAATGTGCATGTGAATTCTGTTAGGCATTAATTATATGTTGCAAACACTAATGACAACATTACCTTCGGACCCTTGCAATATGGTGCTTAATAGCTGCACAAAGTTTCGGACTGACAGTAATTATAGCTTGCCGAAGAGTGGGATAAATGCTCTTAGAGATCTCAGCAGATCCAGAAACTTTATCACTAAGACCACAAGTAGATATTCGAAATTCTTGCTCCTTCTGAAGCAATTTCATAGTTATTACAGTGGTCTTTCCAGTGCCGGATCTTCCAACAACAAAACAACTCAGTGGATACTTTAATATGCAGGTCTCTTGTTCAGTGACTACAAATGGAAGCTCAATATTGGAGCCATCACTTGCAGTTAACAACTGACTTGCTACACCCAATGATAAGCAATAAAACTTCATTAGCAATAAACTCTCAACAACATTTGCCTGTTCACCCTCAGTTGTCTCTGCAGTTAGATCCTTTGGTAGATTACAATCTTTCCTACCAATAAGAGGTTTGTGCCAGACAAATGTATCATCTTTTCTCCACTTAAGAGGTACGACCGGTTCCTTATGCAACCTAAACAGAAGCATATTAGTATTATTTAATACTGGTTTTTCAATAGCATTATACGCCCACCTGTTCTTTGGTTTGCAACGATTCAGGTAAGAATGACTATAAGTAAATAACAGGTTCTCTAGTCGTCTTACTGCTCGATCTAGACCTTGTTGATTGACAACATTCCAGACCTTTATGATCTGCATTGCATCAGAATCCCTTTGCACATCAACAGTCCAAACTATGTAAGACCCTGTGGTCAATGTGATCTTAATAATATCCGGAAAAAATTCGGATCTTGGGCTTTGAAACTTGTGCTGTGGCCAAAGTCCATTTGCCAGCTTAAGAATGCAATATAGAATGTTTTGCTTAACATGCAAGGAATTAATCCCAGTCAGATTTTCCTTAAAATCCTTGCTAAACAGAACCTGCAAACAGTCAAAACCACAATGCATTATTATATGCATCATCCATGTGAAGAGGGAAAATGGTAGATGCAATCTACCTTCCAAATGGTGCTACTGAAAAGTACAGAATGTGGGTTTAAAAGATCCGCAAGCTGATTGACTTCTTCTTTGATCCGAATTATTAATCTAGAAATTGCTGCATTTTGACCAAGATCCATAAAGCAATCTCTCTGTTTTGCATCATCTATTAAATCTTTCCAAACAGATTCTTTTGCATGTAGGGTGCTTGCGTTGCCCACAATATATAAACACTTTCTGAACACAAATCATAGTGTCAATCCACTAGATAAGTTCTGAGGACACACATAAGCATGTTTACCCTAACCTGGCCCTGGTTATTGCAACATTCAGTCGCCTGTAATCTTCAAGGAAACCAATGTTTCCAGCATGATTGCAGCGAACAGTTGAGACTAATATCACGTCCTTTTCACGACCTTGAAACCCATCTACAGATTTCACTTCCACTTGCAAATGATCAAACTTGATAGCACTCAAACGACTCTCTAGCAATTCCACCTGGCCAGAATACGGGGAGATGATGCCGACTTCAAGACTTCCACTTTTTTTTGATGTGCATTCTGCAAAGACAAGCGTAAGTCTCAGAATAACGAACTGTCTTGCACTATTGATGATAAAGTTCTACCTTTACTAAGACTTTTTAGGATGTGACGCAAAATCTCAACCTCTACTGGATTTTTCTTGCTGTGCCCTTCATTGTCTATCTCAATGCCATCAATAGTATCAAGAAACTTATAAGGCCCATACAACATCGAATTGAACATATTATCCTTCATTACGTTTGAGCCATTCTCAAGTTCACCATTATAGAACTGATAATTAGGAAACTGGCATATAGAAGGATGCATTCTATACTGCATGTTAAGCATATTGATTGGATGCTTCAGAGATTGTAATCTCTGAAAAAGACTTCTACCATACCCACAGTCCTTGGCTACCTGCTCCAACGGGACATGTCAAATCGGTAAGTATTCGAATATTTATAGAAAAGAAAAGTTGTAACCTTACTTGGCTAACTACAGTAGCTGGTAGCTGATGATGATCTCCAACAAGTACAAGCTGCCTGATTCCATTAGTGCCCATGATAATTGTTGTCTCAGCCTCCACAAGTTGGGAAGCCTCATCGATAATTCCAACATCAAATGGTAGAGACTGCTGTATAATCTGTCTACCCGATGATGAAACTGTGCAAAACACCACTGAGGCCTGTTTCACAAACTCCTCCTCCATCCATACATCTGTAACGACAGCCTGTTGAAGGTTAACAAAATTTTGACTGCGTTGCAATAATGTATACAGTTCGTTTAGATCATGAGAAATTGACCCATTAACGAACAAATCTTTCTCATTACTCAAACTATGTCTGAAGCATAATCTTGCAACTTCATCAGAATTGATCTTGCTCATGGCATGAATAATCTTTGATAGAATATCCCCAACAGACAATATGCATATGGAATTAAGAAACTTGGCCGGTAGATCTTGGCAAACAATCTCAACAACATCCATCAATTGCTTTCCCAGGAGTGTTATCTTCTCCGTTGCAAACTGGAGAAAATTAACCTTATCCTTGTCGGAACCACAAGCCACATACTGTTCATGCATTCCTTCTGCATGTTCGAGAAAATCAATCATAGACATTATCTTGTGCCTCCAACCTGAGAATGGATCGAGCGCAACCATCAACCGCTTTATTCTATGTGGCAAAAACACATGTGACAAAGCATCTACTGGAAGTTTTTCTTTGTTTCCCACAAGTACAATGTCTCCTATTCGGATCCTCGCAGGCTCTGATTGCAAACACTTCAGGAATTTCATAAGAACCTCAGCCACGGCAGTGTTCGTTGGAGCACACATCAGTACACGATTTTTCATGCTGCAAAAAACTGAGAGCATCCCAACAAGCATTGTTGTTTTCCCAGTACCAGGTGGCCCTTGGATAAGCCTGACATAAGGGCGCTCGTTTCTAACAAGTGCAGAAACTGTAGTTGATATGGCTTTGAGCTGAGCTCCATTAAGCTTGTAATTGCTTTTGAGGGCAGGGAAAGAATATTCACCGCCAACATCTCCTCCCTCAGATATCGCAAACTCCTAATGACGAGATGGAATTATTATACAGGAACTGCTTCAATTAAGTGACCAAAAGAATTAGCTACTATGATGCCCTACTACAAATAAGAAATGCTACCTTTTGAGTTTCAGCATATAAAACCTCCTCAATGATTGGAAATGTGATGTTTCTGGCTTCAAGTGGCCAATGCAAGGCTTTCCATGTACGCAATGCAGTTGCCAAGCTAGTTAAACAGATAAGGTACCATACGCGATTCTCTTTTTTCAATTCCTTATATTCAGGGCTTTCTACCGGACCATAAACGTCAGCTTTGAACGACCTTGTACGTGCTGTTCCTGTATCATCAGCATAACATTCTCCATGTAGCAATGCCAGAGTATAATGCTCCCCATAACGTTGTAGGTCCGCAACATTAGTTGGTGCTATAGTTGTTAGAAGAACCACATCCTTCGGCTTAAGAGTATTAGCTTCATTTTCCACTTGCAAACAAAACTTCCTCAAAGCACCTTGCAGCTTAGGATCCTTTTCTTCTAACCCTCTCAACTGCATACACGAGGCATCGCCCACCTTTTCCAAGGATTGTTTTAGATCTGCCCTTGTTTCTTCCAGAAGAGGAAATATAAAGGAGTCCAGGTACTTCTTCATAGATGGAAACTGAAGGGGTATTTTCTTCACCTGCAAGTGAACCAACAGAGATGAAACATCGAACTAAAAACATATGAAAAAGTTGCATACCTGGTTAGCAAAGAGCCTATCATTCTGAATGTCTTTCAAGGACAGCCTCAAAACCTCAGTGGCGAGTTGCAAATTTGCTTTATATTCCTCAACTGACTGGGAACTCTGGAAAATCACATTTTCCCCATCACCTTGAAGGTCTAATTTTCTGAAAAACTCCTTTGAAGGAGTCTCAACAAGCACAGGTATAGGTTTGCCATAATTTCTGAAAACCCAGAGTCTTCTGTTGTCCAGGGTATACCAAGCATCCTTATGCCTTACCACCCTAATGGGACTAATATCCTGGACTTTTACCAACCCTGCCCTAAGGCTCCCAAGCAACTCATCAACTGGGGTGGATTCTGCAGCCTTAAGTGCTTCTGCATATGTACCACCAGATGAAGAAGTATGGTTGGGGATTTTCCTGAAGAAACGGCTTATTGTGGCTTGAGAAAACTTGATTTCACTAGGATTCAACCACTGGACCTCCTTTTCCTCGATGTTTTCCAAGGTGGAAATTTTCTTGTCAGGATCTAAAGAGCCAGAGTCGTAGAGGCATTTCTGGGCTGCTTCTGTGGATGGATTTTTTTGCGCCATGTTGTGAAGAAAATATATTGCGGGAACTCAGAACTGAAGTTCTGAGAAACACATCAAAACACTGTACTTGCTCATGATGCTGTGGATGAAATAGAAAATGAGCGGAGCAGAATTGTCAGCGTTTTGGTGTGTTTGTGAGCGACGAGGGAGATGGGTGACGCCACCTTTTGATAATCCGGTTGCTTTAATGGGATTACGACATAGATAGGATTTTTAAGGAGGAGGAGGTTTATGGAAAGTTCTCTGATACGCAGGTGCCAGCTTTTGAAATGAAGCGCCAATTTTCATAATATATTTATTTATTCTTAACTGCGATTGCCCATTTTTTATGGTACGTGTTTTTTTCCATCATTGGATGTGAGAATATCCAACTACAGTCGAGTTGGCACCAGGGCTCGAAAATAGCAATGAGTCTAACCAGAAAAAATGCCGCTGGCTTTTTCAGGCTACCGGAAAAAATATATGTTAGTGCACTATATCCGAGCCCTCAAGCAAGAGATTCTGAAATTCAATTCACAATGCATAACACAATCATTCGGGTGAAGAAAATATAAGACCTAAAGCTAGCACAATAGGACCTAGGTTGCCGTGTATTCCCTTCCCTGTCAGATCCGCCATAGCCAAAGCTTGGGGTGCTGTTGTACTGCAGCGGCAGGTCTCCATTTCCGCACAACGCTCTAGCCTGCCTTGCTTGTGGTTAATGCCTGTGTCTACCGTACCCAGTATACTCTAGTCTAGCCGGCCTCTCTAAATTCATAACTAATGCAAACCAAATCAAATCAAACACAAAATCTACCGTATCATATTATTTTTTCGTACCTTTATTCCCTTGCCTTCATGGATTATTCATTGATTCGGCAACGGCGTCATATGATTCCCATTTCTGAATTTACTTCATGGTCGACTGCTTTGGCAGTGGGCCTAAATTTTAATGGTTAATTGCTTGGTTAATTAACTGCAGCATCAGATTTGAATGAAATCCAGCGTAGAACATGCTTGCCAAATTGATCCCTGCAACCTCTTCTACATTAAACACAAGAAGAGCTTTTAATTAAGACCAGTTTCCATTGTTCCAGTAACCCGATTCATTTGAAATCTCCAGAAATCCATCTTCGACATCGACATGTGCAATTCAGTTTGTTCGTTGACCTGTATCAATTCCTGAGCTCATTTGGCCTTTGAATGACTTCTGTTCCTCGTCTTCCAAAGCCTTGAGATAAAAAAAAAAAAATTTCCTTCTTGTATGCCCTCTTGAGAAGAGCTACTAATTTTGGTTGCGGAAATCTCCAGTTGGTCTTTCCTTTTCCATCTGTTCCGTTAGCATCTACTAATTAGGTTGCGCAATTCTAAATGTGTCCTTCACAACTCAAGGTTAAAAATTTGTATTTTGCATGCTAAAACATTAAAAAATGCCACTGTATTTTCACGACTTTGCCTAGATAGTACACAACGAAAAGGGTGCTCACATCCCCCAGAAAATCCTCCATTGTGGAACCGGGGTACTCGAGAGCAATAGGTTATTTGCTTTGCAATGGGGAATTCTTGAACAACAAGGGTATATTCTAATGGAGGAATTAGTAGAAATAGGGGAGTCCAAATGCACATCGGGGTATTTTTAAGAAAGGGGATAGGGTCAAAAGGAAATTTGCAAATATTTTGAAGAAAAGGGGATTGGTTAAAAAAGGAAATTTGCCAATGGATTGGGGTATTTTCAAGAAAGGGGGATAGGGTCAAAAGATAAGATAAGATAAGATGAATTTTTACGTCCACGGGAACCCAACGGGTTATGGGACGGCACATGCAAGGGCAACAGCCCATCTAAAACCTGGGGACTAGGCCCCATCACCAAACACAATAACTAAATATTAAAAGGAAATTTGCAAATGGATTGGGGTATTTTGAAGAAAAGGGGATTGGTTCAAAAAGGAAATTTGCCAATGGATTGGGGTATTTTCAAGAAAGAGGGATTGGCTCAAAAGGGAATTTGCGAATAGATTGGGGATTTTTTAAATAAAAGGAGATTAAGTTAAAGGTAAATTACGAAAAAAAAATAGGGGATTGCAATAAATACTAGGGTATTTTCAAACAAAGGGATAGTATCAAGGAAAAGGGTATATTCAATTAAAAGTAAATTTATGGTTGTATACTAGCTAAATATTCGTTCAAGTCAGTTTGCATTTTCAAAATACTATTTACTTTCAAATGGTCATATGTAAATGGTCGGATCATCAAATAGGCCAGAACCTTACGTTCATGATGTGGAATAGGAATGAATTTCTAGGCTAAACAACTGATAAACTCTGTCTTCAAAGAGGTTTCATCCAAAGAAAGAACCTATAACTGCGCCACAAAATGATGCGACCAAACTTTTTGTGCATCAAATGAACATGCCAAATCTCATCTGCCATTTTGTTGCACAAAGTCTTTGAAGTAGTGGTTCAAGCTTGACATAATCATAGGGCAAGGGGCCCTAAACAACTCCAATGCTATCTTTTATGTTGTATGGAACTATACTTATGTGCTCTAATTGACTAATTGAAATAGATTGAGAATAGATTTATATGAAGTGGGAAATACCAAGAGTATGCAACACTTAAGCAGGATTTGGTACAAACTTTGTTTGGGTATGAATTACTTTAACAAGTCAAAAATTTATTTGTAGTACTATTTGGAACAAGAGTAGATTATATATTGAGCTATGATTTGCTAAGGTGGGTCAGAAATTTTTGTAGCTAAATCCAAAATAAAGCAAATAATCAAGAAGCAATATATAGATTTGAGGTGGGACTATTTAGACTAGGCTAAAATTTTGAATGTTGGGCAATAGCATAAGTGTGTACATAAAAGTGGGGTAAAAAAATGTTGACATCAAATGACGTTTGAATTCTACGAAGAAATCAAAGGAAAATCCTTGGCGCTAGCCAGAAGCTGTTGGATCTATATTCAAGGCATCGCTTGCATATTGCTCTATTTTTCTTGAATAACCCCTCTTATTTGATCATGCAATACGGGAATGCTATGGCGACCGCAAAAGCGCTCAAGATGTGCAGCTATGGCTTGTATCTTGTTTCAGCTTGGCGATGGAGCATCTGAAGATGGTGAGAAGACATGACACATATGTTCAATTTTCGCTTCTTGTTTTTCCTTAGTTTTGCCATTCTGTTAGAATCTGCAAGTAGCACAAAGACTTCTTCTCAAGAAAGAGTCGTGCAATGCTAAAAATCAATAAATACTTGGACGTCATCAATAGGCAACCCGCAAAGAGCATTACGGTTGTACTATGTGATTTTTACCTTTGGATCCAGAGCAGAAGCTGACTTTTGCTTTGGTTTGATCTTATAGACCCAAATGGTGATGTGATAGACTATATCCACATCAGTCAGCAGCCAGCATTTGATCATCCACTGCTCAAAAATCACGAGATTCAGGTCTATTTCTTCACAGCATTTTCATTCTAAAATGTTAGAATGTTTTATTTGAAAACAAAGAGTTAAAATTAAGCAGTTTTCTGGTTATTTTGTGCAGGCACAGCCGAAATCATGGCCAGGAATATTCCAGACCTTGAACGACCGAGATGAACCCAGAGGCAAGCAACGCCCAAATTATACATTCGTCACCGTGGTTTTGCAGACTTAGTTCGTGGCTAACAGGAACGCGTTTATTCGCTCTGCTCTATCGCAAATAGGATTTTTTGCAAATCGGTATCATTTGTGTTGTTGACTCTCTGGGTAAGCGTACTCTGCAGCGATACTCGCTTGTGCAGAACAATGGATAATGCTATCAAGGTATGTACTAAATTTAGTATGTTTTTCCCAAACAAAAAAAAAAAAAAAAATCGCTTTTGTTCTTTCCATCTATTCCTGCTAGTTGCTTGGATCAGTTGAAATCATTAGGCATATTTTGTAGCAGTGCACATAACTGGGTCATTATAGCAGTGCATATATACTCAAGTTGTTTTTTGCTATTAGTATCATACTTTTGTTGCCTATATGCCATATAAGTAGTACCCTAAAGCTGTTTTTTTTTTCTTGAAGAACGTGTTTTGCTTCATATTATACACTCAAAATATTACAAAGTACTTCCAGAAGGAAGAAATGTCCCTGAAGCATCAATCACTTTTAGATGATCACTCCATATTGGAATTTTAACGCTTATCATAAAAGACCTTTCTTCGCCTTCGCTTCCATACACTCTATATTAGCCATGACTTTGCCATGTGAAATGCAATCCTTTTAGAAGCAGTCCACTGATTTGGATAAATACCCAAAAGAAAGTGCTGACTATCCAAAGATACTCCAAAAAGAGAATGCAGCCAGGACCTAAGACTACTCAGCTCTGCACACAAATATAAACAGTGCTCCAATGGTTCAATGCACCGCTCACACATTGGGCAAAGTGGGCTTACTCCCGGCTTAAAGCGATGAACCATCTCATTAACTCTAAAGCTGTTGCTGTCAATAAAGTTTCTAATGGGTCTTTTAAAATGTGTGTTGAAGATCAAGCATGGGAATGTTGTTCACCACATCACATATTTTAAACCAGACGACTTTTGACCACTTAGCATCAACTTTGAGCAGCTGGAGGAAAAACTACATGATATGTTTAAGTTCCCTTAGGAGGTCAAAATCTCCATTACAGATGCTGACGTAGATGGATGTTGTGACCATGTCTGGAGATGCAGATGTATATGATGCGTGCATGGTACAAAAATCCTCCTCCCAGTATGGCAATTAGAAGTCAAGAGCGCCTTTTGCAGTAGCAAAATTGTTTGGGATCATTCAGGATGGCCAATAGATCCAAACTCCATTATTTCAGTTGCGGAGGCTCCGCATGTGTGTTTAGCAAAGGTGCACCTAGCTATCCAAGAAAACGACCACGTTTTGGCCCTGAAACGTAAACCCTGTGTGTTGCTAGGTTATTGTAGGGTTTAGGTTTCGGAGGCATGCATGTTGGAGCCACCTTGGCATGTTGGAGCCTAGGTGGCATGTTGGAGACCACGTGGCATGTTTGAGCCACCTTGGCATGTTAGAGCCTAGGTGGCATGTTGGAGCCTCAAGGCAGCATGCTTGAGCCACCTTGGCATGTTGGAGCATAGGTGGCATGTTGGAGCCCGCGGCATGTTTGAGCACGTTGGAGCCCTAGGTGGCATGTTTGAGCCATTTTGTCATGTTGGAGCCTAGGTGGAGCCCACGTGGCATGTTGGAGCCCACGTGACATGTTTGAGCCACCTTGGCATGTTGGAGCCTAGGTAGCATGTTGAATCCCATGTGGCATGTTTGAGCCACCTTGTCATGTTGGAGCCTAGGTGGCATGTTTGAGCCACCTTGGCATGTTGGAGCCTAGGTGGCATGTTGGAGCCCATGTGGCATGTTTGAGCCACCTTGGCATGTTTGAGCCTAGGTGGCATGTTAGAGCCACGGTGGCATGTTGGAGCCTAGGTGGCATGTTTGAGCCAACTTGGCATATTTAAGCCTAGGTGGCATGTTGTGAGCCACCTTGGCATGTTGGAGCCTAGGTGGCATGGTGGAGCCCACGTGGCATGTTTGAGCCACCTTGGCATGTTTGAGCCTAGGTGGCATGTTGGAGCCACCTTGGCATATTGGAGCCTAAGTGAGCCTGCATGGCATGTTTGAGCCTATGTGGCATGTTTGAGCCACCTAGGAAAGGCTGCCTCGACAACCTTTATGAGGTCCATCTCCTGGGGTCTGGCCTCTCCCCTCTGGAGAGAAAGATGGTCGAGTTTTATTCAGTTGCACTTGAGACATGGTCGAGAAGCTGCAGTTGAAAACAAGAAGCAATAGAAACTGACGAAATGGGGTTTGGATTTACCGAGGCAGGCTTTTCTACCAGTGCTCCTCCGGGAGGGCAAATGCCAATGCCTCCCTTCCCGGAACCCGGTTTTCCTATCCGACCGTTGAATTCTCCATTCAAGTAACTTGCTTCGAGCAGGCTCAAAAAAATTCAAGATCTGTCCGGGAGAACATATCAAACAAAGCAAAGTGTCCTGCAGTCGGCCGTGTAGAAACCCAAGTGTTTTGTCATTCGGGCAGTACAAAGGCTCCGGAATGGAGATTTGACTTCGCCATGTCGTTCGAAACAGCGAAATTACCCTAGGGACCAAGTTACACGGTCATTTTTTGCAGCAAAAGAAACATGAACCCTCTACATGGCAGTATTCCGCACCCTCCGCTAAGGCCAATTCACTACGAACGTGTTGGACATGAGCTACTTTGGCGCTTCCTGGAGCAGGGTGGTCTTCTGCTCACGAAACTTGGTCTCCAGGGTAATGTCGATGTTTCGAGTCCGCTGGCGTAGTCGGATCACGCTTCGGGTGGGAGAGTTGCCCGCCCATGGCCGTGGACCTTCCGAGAGGACCTTTGGGTCGAACTTCTTCCTCGAAAGTTTTAGGGCTCCGCTCTTAAGGCGTCAACGCCCTCCCACTACCTCATGACATTGTGCAAGATCCTGGTCCAATCGACTAGGGTATGGCCTCCATAACGTAAACCCCGGTGCGCTGCTAGGGTATTGTAGGGTTTACATTATGGAGGTCGAAGTTTTATTCGGGCTTGCACTTGAGACATGGTCGAGAAGCCGCAGCTTGAAAACAAGAAACAATAGAAACCGATGAAATGGGGTTTGGATTTACCGAGGCGTGCTTTCCCTACCAAGCTCCTCCCGAGGGCAAATGCCAATGCCTCCCTTCCCGAACCCGGTTTTCCTATCCGGCCGCTGAATTCTCCATTCAAGTAACTTGCTTCGAAAGCAGGCTCAAAAAATTCAAGATCTGTCCCGAGAACATATCAAACCGCAAAGTGTCATGCGAATGACCGTGTAGAAACCCAAGTGTTTTGTCGTTCGGGCAAAGACAAGCTCCTAATGGAGATTTGACTTCGCCATGTCATCCTAAACAACGAAATTACCCTAGGGACCAAGTTACACGGTCATTTTTTGCAGCAAAAGAAACACGAACCCTCTACATGGCAGTATTCCGCACCCTCCGCTAAGGCCAATTTCACTACGAACGTGTTGGACATGAGCTACTTCGGGCGCTTCGAGCGAGGGGTGGTCTTCTGCTCCACCTAAACTTGGTCTCCGTGGTAATGTCGATGTTTCGAGTCCGCTGGCGTAGTCAAATCACAGCCCGGGGTGGGAGAGTTGCCCGTCCCGGCGGGGACCTTCCGTGAGAGGACCTTTGGGTCGAACTTCTTCTGGAAGGTTTTAGGGCTCCGTCTTCTGGCATCAATGCCCTCACCTCGTGACATTGTGCAAGATCCTGGTCCAATCTGACTAGGGTATGGCCTCCAAAACGTAAACCCTGTGCGTTGCTAGATTATTGTAGGGTTTACGTTATGGAGGTCGAGTTTTATTCAGTTGCACTTGAGACATGGTCGAGAAGCTGCAGTTGAAAACAAGAAGCAATAGAAACTGACGAAATGGGGTTTGGATTTACTAAGGCAGGCTTTCCTACCAGTGCTCCTCCGGGAGGGCAAATGCCAATGCCTCCCTTCCCGGAACCCGGTTTTCCTATCCGACCGTTGAATTCTCCATTCAAGTAACTTGCTTCGAGCAGGCTCAAAAAAATTCAAGATCTGTCCGGGAGAACATATCAAACCGCAAATTGTCCTGCAGTCGACCGTGTAGAAACCCAAGTGTTTTGTCGTTCGGGCAGTACAAAGGCTCCGGAATGGAGATTTGACTTCGCCATTGGATTCTTAGTGCAAAGCGTCTAAGTGCAATAAGTTATCTTGTTTTTCAAAGAACCATTGGATTCTTAGTGCAAATCGTCTAAGTGCAATAAGTTATATTGTTTTTCAAAGAACCATTGCATTCTTAGAAAGAACCATTGGATAAGATAAATTAGATACAATTAAAACCATTGGATGACGTGGATAACTATTGGATCGTCTATAGCGAACCTTAGTACCAACTAGATATAGGCATGGTTTAATGGTGTTCCACTAATGATATCCAAAATGGGAGGATAATGTTAGGATATTGCGTAGTCTTGCCATTTTATAATGCTTGGGGATTTGTTGCAATGGTCCTATTCCCCATAAACAATTACATCTCAAATTCTTAATGGTCTAAATTATACCAAGATGTAGGAACGACCAACGATATCCAAAATGGGGGAATAATGTTAGGATATTGCATGGTCTTGCCATTTTAATGCTTGGGGATTTGTTGCAATGATCCTTTCCTCCATAAAGAAATACATCTCACAATTCTTAATGGTTTGTTATGCAAAAATGTAGGTGTGGTTTAATGGTCTTTCTCTAACAATATCCAAAATGTTAGGATATTGTTAGGATTTTGCGTGGTCCTATGACATTAATGCTTAGGGATTTGTTGCAGCGGTCCTGCACCCCCTCAAGAAATACAAATAAAATTCTTGATGGTTTTGTTATGCAAAAATAGGCGTTAAGTAATTGAAGTAGTTGAAGTAACTTATCTTACATGGAATACTAGTATAAGGACATGTGATCGTGCACGTGCATCACATGTAGCAAATCGAGTACTCTGTCCTACCACTATAAAGACCCGTGATATGGAAGGATAGGACATGTAGAGAATCAAGTATTCTTTCCTACTTCTATAAAGACATGTGACAATAGAAGTATTACACATGTCGTAATTCATGTATTCTTTCCTACAATGCCTTAGCAAATAAAGTACTCTGTCCTACTACTATAAAGACATGTGACATGAAAGCATACGACATGTAGAGAATCAAGTATTCTTTCCTACTTCTATAAAGACATGTGACAATAGAAGTATTACACATGTCGTAATTCATGTATTCTTTCCTACAATGCCTTAGTAAATAAAGTACTCTATTCTACTACTATAAAGACATGTGAATGGAAGTATAGGACATGTAGAGAATCAAATATTCTTTCCTACATCTATAAAGACATGTGACAATAGAATTATTAGACATGTAGAAATTCAAGTATTCTTTCCTACAGTGGATTGTATTATAAAATGACATGTCACAATAGAAGAAACTACAAAACAACAAAGGATGTTTTAGTCCACCAAAAAAAAGAACACCATTATCGAACAAAACCATACCTCCACAAATCCACATGTAGGATTCTTTGAAAACAGGACATGTAGACCTACCAAAACTGATGTTTTCAACAGTGGACCAAAAACCGGGGTGAGTGTGTACAATGAAGTCAGCTGTAGGAGCTGAGTTACAAAGGCTATCGGGGGATGTGGCATTATCTGAAATTGGATTGTTGGACAAATACAAGGTCAGTAATGATGACATCAAGAAGTTTGTATTCTGGTCAAAGGACTTCCTAAAGAATTGGAAGGCTAAAAATACAAAACATAAGGAGACTCTACCCCCTAAGGTACTGGCCGAGTTGAGAAGAAAAGTGGCCCTTGTGAAGAAGATTACTGGAGAAGAAGACATTGTCCAGTATTCAGTCTCCATTGGGTACAAAGATCTCTTGCCAGAATCAACTTCTTGCCTTAAAAATATATCACTCTTTGTGTTGGACAACAGGGGTGGGAGAGGAGATATGGGCATGAACCGGAAGGACTACAAATGCTTCTTTACCACCAGATAGGATTGACAACCGAGAGGTCCTTCACTATTGTCATCGTTTGTCCTTCGGTGAGTCACATCTCAGATATGCACTATCCATCCACCGCTCATGATCCGAGTGCCTCAAAGTTATTAGGGAGGGATGCCTAATATATGATGTTAAGGATAATGAGTCACAACGTAAATCTCCAAGATGGCACATGTGATCTTTATTATGATAGCCATGCTGTCAGACGAGGTATATGATATTGCTAAGGCCAAGGGTGACAATAGCAGTGCATGGGAATGTTTTCTTCTAGATGACTATATTCTATCATACGGATCAGGATCACGTAATGTGATGAGTCGAAGAGGATGAGGATCGGGACCCCTCCTAAGTGGGGAAATCAAGCACGAGCTACAAACTAAGGAGAAGGGCCCCTTAAATAAAAATGGATTTCCCCCGCCTATGGCTGCTTACCTTCGTTGGTGAGGCATTTGCTCCAATTGATACAACCTGCTTGGAGCTTCATGTTGGAGGTTATATTGCCCGAGAGGCTCTTATGGGTGTTAGAAGATGTCACTGCTTTGTGAGTGATGAGCAGGCCAAAGACTTTCTTGAACCATTCCTCATGCATGTGCTTGCTAAATCTCCCAAAGGCCCTTTATGGCAACCTGAAATCTTTAGCAATCAAAAGTCTCGTAGACTTGTCCAATTCAAAAGTGGACGATGGTTCTGGTGAGGGAACTAGTAATCCGCAGCCTAAGGAAAGCAATGAACAAATAGCTGCTAAACTGGCTGCTCAAAGTAATGTGATCGCGGCGAACTTAGGGAATATCTATGCCTCCCTTCAGGGTGATGCAAGCAACAATAGAGTAGATTCACAGATTAACAATGAACTAATTGACAGGGAAACCGAAACTGAAGGCAACCAAGGCGGCTCTAGTGATTCACGGGGTTGCCAAATCAATAGTAAAATAATGTCAGTTGTGAAGGACGCAGCGGAACTAATAGAAAATAACAATTATAACAGTCAGAAGAAGACGAAGATTAAGGGTGGCGAAGGGGAGAATGACGCCGACGGGCAAAATAAAACCGAAGATGATAGGTATGGCCTTGCCCACGAAATCGCGCCACGCGTGATTTAGTTTGTATTACCTTTGAATTAAATCGCGTCAGGCGTGCTTTGATTATTTTTCGTTGTCAAACTAAATTACGCCGAGCGCGATTTGGTTAAGACTAACTCAAATCACGCTTGGCGCGTTTGTATTGTTTGTGTTATCATATCTTGCTGACCAGATACATGTTTGATGTTTCAGCTTGCATTGCGTTTCTAAGAAGGTTGTGGTGTTCGACCTAAATGGAGTCCTTTGCAAGACTTTTCCGAAAAATAAAGTGGCTAGAGATCAGTTTCATCAGACACCAGTAGAATCAAACACCAAGTGGATCTATCCGCGGCCGCACTTGAAGGAGATGCTAGATGAGGCATTCAGGTTATTTCGAGTTGGTATTTGGTCATCCATGGAACTAAGGAACATCAAGGATACTTTGGAGGCACTGGGGGAAATGCGTAGACATTGATTGACCTTTTGGGATCAGAACAAATGTGTGAAGTTCACTAATCCCAAGGATCCAACAGGCAAGCCTATCTTCATCAAACACTTGAGTAACATGATGGACGAACTTGGCATCGAGAATAAGGATGATATAATCATAGTGGATGATGATGCTCTCAAATGCTTCTACAATCAAACGCAGGCCCTGAATCCACCATCTTACGATCCAAAAAACTTTGAGACAGATGATTTTCTGGTGAAGTTTGTGTCTATTATGCATAATTTGGCTATGGGGATGACGGTGGATGAAATGTTAGATTCATACCCAGAACTGGATAGAACGGCTGACATGGAACCACGTTGTTAAAAACGTGGAAAAACGTGGATTGATCCCTTAATGTTTTATTGGAATATATGATATTTTTGTATGATATTTGTGCCATGTATCGATAATTTCGAGTCTGGAATTGCCTCGCAAATAATGCAATCTGTTATTATCAAACCTAATATTATCATCTATCGAGCAAGCAATTTTGGTCTCATCTATGTTAGCAACTTGCTCTTCATTTTTGCATATTTCAATTCGCATATGAAACGTCACACGTGAATCGCAACCTTATGTTATTTTTGAAGTCCAAAAAAAAGATTAAAAAAAACAAAAACCCCCTAGAAGACAACAGCAGGTTGGCATGATTTTGGAGTTGACATAATCCCAATTTAATTGGATGATGGTTGATTCATGTACCAGAAGAGATTCGACTTGTTGGACCAGCTCCAAGTCGTTGGATGTTTTTTTTAGAACGGTACATGAAAGTTTTCAAAGGTTACGTTCGACAAATGGCTAGGCCTGAGGATCTATGGCCGAGACATTGTTCTTTCTAAATGAAGCCACACTTTCAACACACAAAGATGCTCCAAAGGTTTGGAATGACGAGGAGGATAAGGAAGTGGCAGAAGAGATCTTACAAGGTCATGGAGTGCTTCGCAAATGGAATGAGGAAATGTTTGAAGAAATAACTAAGTTTGTAATACGTAATACTAAAAGTCTTGTGATACAAACGACCTTCTCTATCTCCAAAACTAAAAGTCACGGTTAATCAAAACTACCTGGAAACTCCAGATCAAGTTCATACGGCACAACTTCTCCATCCAACCGGGCTCTGATTTGCAAACACGGCAAGACTGGGCTCAAGTTCTTCCCACTTCTGAGAGTCTGCTAACCAGCTGGATAGTCTCTCTGGGATTCTCTGGAATACTCCAAAACTAAGGTAGGCTCTCAATTCTACAACAAATTATCAGAAGTTCTACAGAGCAATCCGACTTCTTCTGTCACCTGCAAACACTTCCGGCTTTTTTTTCCTCAATTCAACAAATCGATTACTTCTTATACTACTCTAAAAAGGTCTTGCATATCTCCCCTTACCTTTTTGGCTAAATCCGGCGCCCTTTTCCTGCAATCGGGCCAGCTGCGTTGGCCCAGGAACTAATTCCGGACTAATACGTTTCTACTTTTATCTTCTATTGTACTTATTTTTAACAATTTCGTTCTTTGCTAGTTTTTTAAGATTTCAATAGTTCTTTTATTATGCTTTTAGAACTTCAATCAATCAATCAAGTTACAGAATATCTATTTAAATGCCCTTGCCTCTGTGTTTGTCTCTGCAAATCCTTCCTCTGAGCCACGCCCCCAAGCTGCCGTATCAATTCCTTCCCTTCCCAAGGCTGATCGTCCTCGATCATCTGCCTTAGGGAAATGATAATCTTTCCCAAAGCTAGTCAGTTGACTATCCGCTTTGTTGGAATAACCATCTTTCTTTCCAAGCTAGTCGCCTGACTATCTGCTTTGAAAGGATTTCTCCTAGGCTGGTAAACTTACATCTGCCTAAAAGACTATTAAGGATCTGGCTTCTGTGCTGCTGTCACAATTGCCCCCTTCTAAACTCTAGAGCAACATTTATTTGAAAAAGAACTTTCATTATCTCAAACCAAATGAATACAATGCTCAAACCATTCAACAAACACATGTCTACACAGACGTTTAACTTTACTTATCTTTCAGATGATCAATCTGAATTCGCCCTCTATCTCTTAGGCTTCTGCCTTCTCCTTGTCAACTTGGGATGGATCTTTCTGATCATTTGCAAAACTTACTTTTCTTGCTCAATATCTTCTAGCCTCCAACTACTCAGGACAATCCTTTTCGTCTCTTGTTCTTTTTTTACTTTTCCTGCATCAAGAACAGCAACAATTTCTTCCTTCCTTCTCTGAGGGTCTGTTAAACCAGTCGGTTAACCTCTCTGGAACTTCCTAGTCATCAGGTAACATCGAATTGGCTAATACAAAATCTCGAAATGTGTTAAAGGCCTAACACAGGATTAATTTTACAAGATCAACTTACGCTCTGATACCACTTGATACAAATGACCTTCTCTGTCTGCAAAACTAAAAGTCAGGGTTAATCAAAACTACCTGAAAACTCCAGATCAAGTTCGTACGGCACAACTTCTCCACTCAACTGGGCTCTGATTTGCAAACACGGCAAGATTGGGCTCAAGTTCTTCCCAATTCTGAGAGTCTGCTAACCAGCTGGCTAGCCTCTTTGGGATTCTCTGGAATACTCCAAAACTAAGGTAGGCTCTCAATTCTACAACAGATTATCAGAAGTTCTACAGAGCAATCCGACTTCTTCTGTCACATGCAAACACTTCCGGCTTTTTTTTCCTCAATTCAACAGATCGATTACTTCTTATACTACTCTAAAAAGGTCTTGCATATCTATTCTGGGTTTCCCCTTACCTTTTTGGCTAAATCCGGCGCCCTTTTCCTGCACAATCCGGCCAGCTGCGTTGGCCCAGGAACTATTTTCGGACTGATACATTTCTTTTATCTTCTATTGTACTTATTTTTAACAAATTTGTTCTTTGCTAGTTTTTTAAGATTTCAATAGTTCTTTTATTATGCTTTTAGAACTTCAATCAATCAATCAAGTTACAGTATCTATCTAAAAGCCCTTGCCTCTGTGTTTGTCTTTGCAACTCCTTCCTCTAAGCCACGCCCCCAAGCTTGTCCGTATCATCTTGAAATGTGGAGGGAGAGATATAAACATGCTAAAGAAGAAAGAGAGGCATCAAGTAGGCTTAAGAGCCTTCAAATCGGGCGGTCGCCAGATTTGAGTTTCAAGATATCAAGCTGGCTTAAAAGCCTTAGAATCGGGTTTTAGGATATCAAGCTGGCCTAGAGTCTTGAAATTTTTAGGATATTAGCCTGGCTTAAAGGCCTTCAAATTGGGAGTTTTAAGATATCAAGCTGGCTTAAAGCCTTCAAATCCGGTGACCGGCCGATTTTGAGTTTTAGCATGTATATAGCTACAGAGTATCAGACTGGCTTAAAGGCTATGAAATTGACTGGCTTTAAGGCTTTGAAATTGGGCGATCGCCTGATTAAAGTTCTAGAATATATTTAAAAAATAAAGGCTTTTCTTGAGGGCCTATTTGAGTTACAACATGTAAAAAGCAAAAGTAAAACTACTGGAAAGTAAAGGTTTATTTGAGTTACAATATCTACAAGATATATCAAAGTAAAAGCTAAAAAGGAATGTTGCCGACACAAATTTCTCTTATCATTTTGTTTTTTTTTTCTTTTTCACATTTACGTTTCATTCACTCTTTTAAAATGCTTTAGCTAATATGGTATCCCCTATATAGAAGTGGATACAAAACGGGAAAAAAACAAACAAACAAAGGAGATGTGCTCACCTTTGAAAGCCTTCATAATGTAAAAATACGTCTCACAATATCTTCTAGAGAATGGGCGCCTTGTCGAGAGCACACAATGGAGGTGGAAGAAACAACAACATTGTAGCGCAGTCTTAATATATGAAAAGCACATGCAAAACAGTTCAATGCATAATGGACAGATGGCATGCTCATATTGAAAGGTCTAGGGGTGTATTTGGTGGGCCCATAATGCATTAGAAAATAAACCCCCTTTTTCATGCCTTTTTCAAATTCAAAATAAAGTTGCTATGTGGACCATTCACTGGATTGTTGAAATTCAAATTTAAATTTGAACTTCCCCTCCAAACTCAATATTCCCGAGCACTTACTATTCATCTCGAATTCCAAGCATCTACCCATCCATCTTTTCGGCTCTCAACTAGGCGCTTTGCCTCCGGAACATCTAGTGCAATTTTAATACCTCATACAACATTGATCTCCTTTGACTAGTGTAATTCATAGTATCCATGTTTCTCTTGGCTTATTACAGCATGTATTGACACAATGATCATGAGGTGATGGGATACACTTTTAGGCTTCAAGATGAGGTAGAATCTTTTTTTTTTTCATATTGAGGTTAGTTGTAGTAGGGTCTATACTTGATAATGTTGTTATCAATAATTTGCTATGATACTAATTCGGCCCAGATGGGGTGCTTGGAAGTGAACAAATAGGGTCAACATGCGGCCAAATTGGTGCCCCAAAGTTGCCATGCAACTAGTAGACCCAACTGCCCAGTTTAATGCACCCAAATGGGATGGTCGCCCAATTTGTAGGCATTTTTACCAAATTTTATATATTTTTCAATTGAGTCTTGTATTTGGAAATGAGGCAGGTACCGAATCTGCAGATGATGAACACACAAAAGGGGACGTCTGGTTTCCAAAAGGTCTTTTGCCCATGGCTGCAAACATTCTGGGGGAGTGAATCCACATCTGGATACATACATACAACCTGAACTGCTCAATAGCAAAAATATTGCCACCTGGTTTTTTAGTTTTGGGGGGACATCCTGTGTACTGAGCATTTTGGATCAGCTCATTTATGTGGCTCATGTATTTGTGCTATGAATTTGGAAAACATGTACTTAGCATTTTTTATAGTTTGTTCTCTAAGCTTCCAATGCATGCTCATGCTTAAGAAGTGGAGCTCCCTTGTTGAAGTTAAGGCCCTGTTACTGCTCTGCTGTAGAATTAGAGCAACAAATGCACTTTGTTATATTTGACATATTTAGAGTAGGAATTTGAGAATTGTATATCTAGCGTTACTTTTAGATCTACCCTTGAGCTTTCAAATGGATGCTCCTGTTGGTAAAATAGAGCTTGCATGTGCAAGGTGTGCCAATCTTACCATAGCCATTGTCTTGTTTGGCATTGACAGGCAGCTGCAGTTGATGTTGGATTGGCGTGGACAAATGAGCAATATATGCATTCAAGCTTGTTCTGATTCTAAGGTAATATATTTTTGTTTATTCTAGAGAGCCTACAGTCTAAGAACTTATCTATGGACTACATAGGCTAGCTAGGGAAAACCGTGAAGAATTTCAAGTAACATGCCATGCTATGTTTGTGCTTGGAGTGACCTAATTCTCGTCCTGAATTTAAGATTAGATGTGCAGCTGCTTCTAAATCGTAGGCTTGACTTTTGGACAGGCCCATGAGGAGATACATATAGTGTTTTAGGCGCCTATACTTTAATCTTATTCAGTTAATTGCGCGTGATTCATCTCTGGCATATAGCTAGTTCCTTTATACAGCTAGTTCAGGCTGCATAAGTTTAGTTAGCAAGAGCTGAAGGGCACTAGTTGGCTCCCTATCTTATGTGAAGGGCTTCAGGTAAAATGTCCTGCCTATGCTTGTGCTTAGCGAAGCATGATTTCCTCTCGTTGCTTATATTGAATTGAGGCTTAGGTGTGGATGTTTTTATGTGGATTGGATGCTTTGATATAATATGCTTGCCTTTACATAGACAGCCAAGGAAGTAGACACGTGTTCCCATTTTGAACAAATGTGTTTTAGGCATCTATGTTTTTTATGGAAGACCTATCACTGCCAGGCAGTTCCCTTGTTATGAAGCCAGCCATTCTTATGATCTTAACCATGGTCTTGTTTGGCATATATAACAATGTGTTTTAAGCATCTATCCTTTGCAAGAAAGCCTTACCATATTGAGCTAACTGCTAGGCAGCTCCTTTATTTTGAAAACTTGCATTTGCATTGAGCTGCATGATTCTAGTCATTCTGCAAGCTTACATCTTCCTATAGTAGGGCATACAGTATCTGTCATGTTCTTGGGGTCAGGTAATAGAGGCATGTCTATGCATGTTGGATTGATCAATCATCTCCCTCAGCCTACCAAAACTCTAATGCTAACCAATATGTGCCATATAAGTTGGAAGCAATGTCCTTTCCTTTTGTTGCGTCCTAATATGTAGCACAGTAGTAAGACTCTAATGTCTCAATCTCATTTGACATTCTTAGAAAGCATCATGCCAAATTTTATAAATCTGTACTGTTGCTGGTTGATGTTAGTTTTTAAGTGGCATCTATAATCCTTGTGCAGGCTCAATGCATATGTGGAACAACAAGTTAGTAGTGGAGGCTCTAGGATATAGTATATGTCATGAAGGTGGAAAGCTGTAAATGAATGATTATTATTTTTGTAAATTAATTGCATCACCAAAGGATAAGGTTCGTTGAGGAGATCGGTTTGGGCCAGATGAAAATTACAAAGACAGATTAGCACCGACATGAACAAATCTGTAGTTACTTGGTGTAGAAATACATGCTTTTGTAGATGCTTGGGGTTGTCAGATTCTTTTGAATAAAGTTGTCAAAGTTTTGCTTTTCATCTTTGATGAAAGTACCGTTCATCTTGCTACAACGTTTAGAATGGGCCTGTGGTTTGCATAAATGTTTTCTAATATCTTGCTAGACTTGCCTTTTAAATTTGATATCTTAGCTATCGACCATGTGCCTTGGAAGCCAACGCACCATTGGGTATCCCTTAGCCAAAAAGTATTTTACGCACAACTATTCAACTATTAGCTTGATCTATTACCTTCAAAATAAGGCTGTCCAACACAATTTGCATCCTAGTAGTAATGATTGTACTAGCCCATTGTATGGGTCCCATGACCTATTGGTCTCCGTGGACGTTAAAAAAACTATTCTATTCTATTCTATTCTATTCTATTCTATTCTTAATTCCACCAAGAAATGTGAAAGTTTTAATGAGGGACATCCCCACTTTCTTTACTTAAATACTTTATCTCTTTCGAGAATTTCTAGTGAAAAGATTAAATGCGACTTTAGAGAAATATAGACTAAGCATCAAATATTAAAAAATTGACACCATGAAAATAAAGATGAGGAAGCATCATCTATTCCATACGTAAGCTAGCCTCTTAAACTTGGATGCAAAGTTAGAAAAATAAAGATGAGGAGCCATGAATTATTCATTAATAATGTATATGTTAGCTAACAAATTTAACAATATTCACTATTTAAATGAAAAAAACACTGAGGGCATTACTAGTATGACTTCTAGAAATGCTTTAGTTTTTTAAACTTTCAAAGCTATGTAAAGTGTGTAACATTCGACATGAACATTCGCCATAGCCAATTTAGCCCTCCTTTGGTGTCAAGGCTTGGGTCCTCAATGTTCAGGGCTAAGATGCATGTTATGGATATGTATAATAGGCATTTCATATCTACACACATGCATCATAAAGGGACCATGATAATTCTGACCCAATATTATTGAGACAATAACACTATTAGCAATCCAATAGCAAGGCGAGTAGATTAGATAAGAATAGACTAGTGGATGGACATATAAATCTACCTGAAAAGGTGCATTCCAGTAACAAGTTAACTATACAAGAAATTTATCCCGGCGGCCTTACGGCCGCCGCAAACATTTCTCTCCTCCAACTTGCTGCAAAAAAATGTTTTGTGCGAAGTCGAATAGTTCTCAATTCTGGACATTTTTAGGATGCGAAAGAACACGCAGGAGTCGAACAATTGCCATCTGTTTTGCACCCATATGATAAATAGGTGCTATAACCCACTACCATGGATTAACATACTACGAAATATGATAATAGGATTAACATACAAATTATTATAAGAACGCGAACATTTTTTTCGTTCAAAACTCGTGCAGTTCTCATCTTTATTTAGAAATTATGCAATACAGTATTTATTTAGTTTAGTCTTTTACTTTAATATCGTCGATCATTACTTTTTGTTGTCAAAGGTTTGCATGTTCACAATACATTAAACATCACATTTAACATGATCTATAACTGAAGATGCTTCATCATTACTATGATGATATTTTTGTGAATAATATAAATTACGAAATAAATCCAAAAGGATCTCCAATATAGCATCTTTCGATACGAAGGCTGGTGAGTTACCAAAGGTGCTCATCCACCATCCATAAAAGTCACCTAGATTTAGTTCAATGACGTAGTCTTCTTTCATCTGTGCCATCTCTGCACACGTTAAAAGATAATTGCAAATCAAATCAAATGCTAGCTATAATATCACACAACGATAGAATCCACAGAAGCATTATGCCGAAACGATGATCACGTTTCTATCCTTGCACTAGATGTCCATCGGCAGGTTCATTAAAGCCTTAAGTGCATTCTAACAACCAAGCTCCGAACAACATGAACGTAATTACCAAAAAAAAAAGGAAAAAAAAGGAACATTAAATGCTCAAGAAATCAAGGAAGGGCTTGCAATTCATTCACAAGTATGAAGTAAATATGAAGTAGTGGACCATGTTTCTTGAAGGCGCTCAATGAGCTCAAACATGATGATCTAAGAAGGCCATAAGACGCCGCTCTGGAACTACGTTAATGCATGATCATTACTGGACCATGTTTCTGAAGGGGCTCAAGGAGCCCAGCTATGACAATATAAGACGGCTATAAGACGCCGCTCTAGAATTATGTTAATGCAAGTAACATGCCTAAATATAATTAGTTGCTACATGATTTTGAACATTTCTATAGAATGATGACATTTTGAATTATGGAAAAGAAATTTACCCAAGTTTATGCTCTCCACTCAACTTTACGATTGGAACTATGACCACAACATAAACATACAAACAAAAAAAAAAAAAAAAAATTAAAAAAAAATCAATGCGTAACACCAACGAAAACGGCGGCATACCTGATCGACCCGATTCTTAGGCGCAAACAAACGAAAACACCTGACCAAATTTGCTACCGGCTTGCCTTTTTATACGTAAACCATCCATCCTTATCCTAATCAAATTTACATCATGATATAATCTGGATCCCACGTACTGATCATCATGAACAGACGAAGATCATGAGCATATCTCATTTATTCATGGCCAACAATCATACGTGTCGCAAAGATAAATTTTCAGAAACCATATTAACTTGTACGAAAATCTACTAGCCACGCTCTCCTAAAGCGCGTTCAATGGAAAACTTATGTGCTAAAGCATCGTACAGATAGTTCAATATTCTCCAATATCTACAATAATTACAAAATTTGCTTGCATCTGGTATATCTACAGCTCATGATCTTGGGCCAGGAAACGTACATCTGTTGATAAAATGATTACATTCAGATTTTTAGAAACTCAATTATATATGGGGAAACCATGTTCCAAGAATCTTACTGTGAATGCTGGCAACTCTTGAATCTTCCATGCCTCCATCTGATACACCTACAGCTCATCATCTTGGGTCACGAATCATACACTTATCAAAATGGTCTGCTCCTGGTACATCTGGTACAAACAAATCCATGATGAATATACGACCATCCACATTGAAAACCTGGCTAACCAAAAAGGCACTAAATACAACTAGTCAGAGATGCATTCAATACTTGCAGCTCAATTATATTCGGTTCGAAGTTGCACATGAAGGTCCCAAGGTTCTATTGTGCTATATGTTGGAAGTCACACTACATGGGAGTTTCTAGCATATGAAAAAACAACAGCATCTATCATTTTACACCTCGGGAAAAGAATAGGCATATGCTTTTGCATCAAGGAATAGCTCATTTTAACCTTTCTTGAGACTTTATTATCGATAAAATACCAATGTTTTCGTCCAAATACTTGATTGCATCTGGATTTAAATCATTTGCATAAACTTTCTTTGATTCCTTTGCTGACCTTGGTAAGGCTCATCACAAAGATCAACAATCCAGTCACGTATTGTCTGTGCAGTATCAGGGTCTCCAAGTTTGGCGTGATCTCATCCGTATGCATATGCCACAGAAATTTTAAAGCTTCTTTCATGCAGTAAAGTGTGAATATGCTGTTATCAAGACACAAAGGCGATATCCACGATGGAAGCTCATTTACACATCCAAGAACCCGAATGAGCCCTTAGCAAGATTAAGTGAGAACAGATAATTCAGGAGCTCCAGCGCCTCATCAAAATGTATAAAGATGATGATCTAAGTATTGATGTTGTTGGACATAATCTAACAGCAGAAGAAACTCAAAAGGAGACACAGAGGTAATACCTGTCACAACATTTTCATATGGTACTCCAGGAATAGGCAATTTAAGTTTTAGGAAGAATGCACAACAGCTGCTAGGAATGAAAACTGATTTAAGTCCAACCAGATTTTCTGGAAATGGCATGAATTAGCCTCCCCTACTTGTGTCGAGGCCATGAAATCTTAGGAAATTCAGCTTTTCCAGATTCAATTCAAATATCGAAGATCTTAGTAATTTCCATTGCGAAAACCAACTGACCTGTTCATTCTATGATGGGTTGACCAAAAGCCTAGCTAGATCTGCAACAAATCTTAACTAATCCAACGAAACCTCTTCAGCAACAAACTGGCCCCATCTAGAGCTTTAAAAAATCCGCTGGTTTTCTCTGCCGGCTTTTGCTGATGAAGCTTCAATCTGCCAGTTTTTGCTAAGTCCTCTGCTTTCTCATGCCGATTTTTTGAGCTAGAACAACCTACTATGGGCGACCATCGGATTCTGTCTGCAGCAGATCCACCTGCCCACCGGAACAGGGCAGAACAGGGCCGCCCCTTTTTCTTTCGATTTCATTTTCTGTGGTTTTTTCTTTCCCTATTTTTTCCTTCCGGAAATACGTGGCGATTTTAGGAGCAAGCATCAGCTTCGAATATGCCTAAAGAATCTTGCCCTTGAGGTTTATATATGTTAAGATATATAACAATATTTTTGTGTATACATATAGAGGAATGGATGAGAGGCATGAAAAGACGCTTTTGTTGTGAATAGTGGTAGATAAGGGAGTTTCCCCCGACCATAGGATCATAGATGATATATCGAAAATACTTGGAAATCGTACCACCTGTTGGTTCCTTGGGGATTACCCATCCACATGAACATCCTTGATGATACCCAAACATGGGCCCGATGCATTTGACTGTTGGCCTGTTGGCCAAAAAATGCATTTGAGAATCTAGGAGAATCTTCATGGAATCTTGGAGAGTTTGGGGGAGGGAATCCAAAGGAATCTTGGGATAACCTTTGCGAAACCATGGGAATACCAATAGAATCTTAGAGAATCTACGGGAAGCACGAGAGAGTCTTTGAGAATATAGAGGAATCTTGATGGAATTTTGGAGAAGTCCAAACAAAACTCCACTATCTCCCATCTTCCTTTGCATCTGCCCCCCTATGCACCATCCCAATGGTACGTGACTTGTATATATATACAAAGCCTAGACTTGATCCAAGGACCAAGCCCCAGACATCTAACCAGGCAAGGATATCCATTATTTGGCTAGACTTATCGGTCCCATAAGTATAAAGGGAAACCTTATATAAGCAATACTATGAACTGCAGATCTACAAGCACTTACTTCTTAAGTCTGATTTATACACTAAACCAGTTCAGTGTGCCTTGAAGCCTAATTAAGACTATTACTAAGACAGGAGTACATACACGAGTTTCAAAAACTTAAACCATACTTGTTTATATAGTAGTGCAACAATGATTAAGGGAACAAACTCAAACAAACTTGCTGATCAATGCAAAAGAATATTACCAATTCTTTTCAAAAATGTTTTTCCTTACGTATTCAGAGAAAACACCAAATCTGCCTATATTTTCCAAGTAAGGCAATAGACCCGCATATTAGCTATAGTTTGACAACTAAATATCATTAAAGAAGTATGAAACAATGCCCATTATGACCAGTAGAGGCTCTGCTACAAGTTCATATAAACTTACAGGTTCGCATCTTCATTTTCTCTTCATATTAAAAGAAAGTTTGGAAATAGAGAACACCTGAAGAGTTTGTATCCCATCTTTTCTTTATGAAAATTAACATCTTTTCTGATAGTTACCACTTCATTGAACCATTTTCCCTTGCAGATTTTGCACTTCTCGGAATGCTCCATAAAACTCGAAATACCAAAGGAGGTAGATGAGATTCCGGTTAACTGTATAAGTCCACCTTGCCATAAAAAATAGAAGTCTGCCCATTTCCATTCTCATTTATAGTAGGCGTTGTCCAGTAATTGAAAGCTGGTGTTTGCTAAATCTGATCATGTTCATAACAGTATCCACAAACCATCAGCTCATCATTCCACATATTTTGTGTAACTGAAACAATGTTGTCTGTGGCCACATGATTTACTGGCACATTGCTTGCCCCTTCCTATAAGAAATAAATTCAGGAGTCAAATGCGTTACAAGAAACATAAAACATTAGTCTAGATTAAAAGAAGCCATAAACCCACACTCAAGTAATGCCATATATACATATATACAAGAATTTGGTGTTGGCGGAGCCGACACCTTATGCATCCAACAATACAATAAATAGTTGGGTATTTAGTGCAATGGTCTATTGTGTTTTGTGGTGTATATAGAGTACATAGTGCATTAGAACATTGTAGATAAAGACAATTTGTGTTTTTTCGTATGTACCAAGTTTTAATGCACCCCTGGGAGTTGAACCCAGGTGCGACGCCCATGGTGTAGAGGGATCATCGCTAGGGAATGGTGTTCTATCTACTTCTGGGGCATGAGATGGAGGGAGTTTTTTTTTTTTTTTGGATGCGTACCTTATTTACGGAAGTAGTTCCTTGTAGACATGTTCAAGAATCGAGATCATCTGTGTGCAAGCTGCCGAACCCGTCGCCATCTGTTTTTCGGGTGTCTATAGCTGTCAAATGCATGTTATTTGCTATTTGCTGGCTCTTGATTGGCCTCTCGTGTTGTCGCCATTCCTGCCTGTTTTCTGGAAGCAGCTCCGCCACATATTCATGAAGCATGCAGATATAAAAGCCCAGAGTTCCTGCCGCTTTGCTTGCTCTAAAATTGGGCTACTCTATATTTGTGCATGACAATGTGCTTGGTGTTCCGGCAATGATTTGTTTGCTGATCATGTTCATGTAAGCTTTCTATCTTTAAGCAGGACTGCAATCTTGGCATTGTCCTATGATTTCAGCATGTTTGGAAAGCGCATCTGCAAATCCAAAAGTAGAAATGATTTCTTCTATGAACAGGTAAGTTCAATTTGCGTTTTCTTCGCCCTAGCGCCATCGTTTCTCAAGCCGCGGATCTGTGGCATCTGGTCTGGGGCTGGCTCATCCTTATCTCCAGGTGGTTCTGCCGCTGGCATCATCGAATACATGTTCAAGAATCGGGATCATCTGTGTGCAAGCTGCCGAACCCGTCGCCATCTGTTTTCCGGGTGTCTATAGCTGTCAAATGCATATTATTTGCTATTTGCTGGCTCTTGATTGGCCTCTGATGTTGTCGCCATTCCTGCCTGTTTTCTGGAAGCAGCTCCGCTACACATTCATGAAGCATGCAGATATAAAAGCCCAAAGTTCCTGCCGCTTTGCTTGCTCTAAAATTGGGCTACTCTGTACATTTGTGCATGACAATGTGCTTGGTGTTCCGGCAATGATTTGTTTGCTGATCATGTTCCGGTAAGCTTTCTATCTTTAAGCAGGACTGCAATCTTGGCATTGTCCTATGATTTCGGCATGTTTGGGAAGCGCATCTGCAAATCCAAAAGCAGAAATGATTTCTTCTATGAACAGGTAAGTTCAATTTGCGTTTTCTCGTGGTGGATGAAATCTTGGATGATTCCATCTAGCAATAGGTACTTTTGGACTCTGATAAAAATAAGCAGCTTGCAATAGGGGCTCAACACTGGATGAAATTCATTTGCAGGAATTCGCTGTCTAGACAATTATGAACAAGATAATGAATGTGCTATTGTAATTAACGCACTTCCTTCTTTTTCAAAATTGATCAAAGGCAGTGCAGGCCTAGGAGGTTGCACTGAATAGAGCCAACATGAGTTGTGGGTTTGGCTTTGCATCTAGATTGTCATGTGCTTCATCTATGCTGCACCTAAGGAATTTTGTGTTGGTTGCAGGAAGAGCTAAATGTGATTGTGAGCTTGGCCAAGTTAGATTATGATCAAACAAAAATATTATGTACCAGTCCAGGTATAGTTCCATTTCACAAAATGAACACAACTTTTCATCACCAAATTCGTCTTTGCCTGTGCTCCACACGTGAGTATTGTGATATCCAGGTAAAATTATTCAACTTAATTCAAAATTATCGTCATTGTGTATGTGCGCTAATACAGGTGAAATGAGCAATGGAATACATATTGTTGTTGCCGATGGATTTGAAGCATATCTTCCACTAGAGGACATGATAGATGTATATAAGGAGATTGACTGGCTTTCCAAGCAAGTGAACAATTTGCAACAGGATTATGATGGTCAAATGACCCGTCTTTTATCTCAAAATGTATGTTTCAGCTTATGCAACTAGACAAACTTAGAGTATTGAAGTTTTATGTTGCCTTGAATGTAGCTGTATTATGACACGTTGGTAATCCTATCGTCCAGTTTGTTGAGAAGGCCCCTCCTTTGTTCTCTCTTTTTGCCTGACTTTGATTAGCTAAAGCATGAAATGGCAAGAAAAAATCGTGGCAAAGTTTCTGAATTTAGAATTCTATGCACATGCTGCTATGGTGTGCATTGCAAGTGATAGCGCAGTATCCGATTGCATTCACAGGGTTCTTTTAATAAAATAGTTCCTATTCATTTCTCTACATTCACAATCTATTTTTTTTACACGATCCTAAGCCAGGAAGAGTTTGGCTTTGCATGGTTTCATTTCTGAAGGTAGCAAACACTCATATCTCGAAGCTAATTTTCTAGTGGCACTCAAGATGGCTGGAACTGCTAAAAATCATGGAAAACCATCATGGTTTGGAATTGATTCAAAAAGTTCTTATATGACCATATCTGGTCTAGGTTAGTGGTAATCCCTCTATTGTAAGTTCTTCTCCTCTTAAAATTTGAAATTGTCCTTGAAAATAGTGTGATTTTCCATAAGCGGCCCAAAAGACAAAGATACAAATGGAATGTAGAGCACTTATAAAGAGACATATTTATGCTTCCAGATCTCTTCCGACTAACCAGTTGGAGAGATCAGAGATCTGTCAATATAAAATGCTCAAAGTATGAGAAAATCAAGATAATCGATATATTTGTTTGTATAGCTATATTCTTACTGAACATAGCTGACGTACCACCACATAATCACCCATGGTTAAGCTTAGCTCTGCTTCTGTTTCTGCATGAAGGGATGCATGACCTTGCAATCAAAGAAAACACATAATTATCATCTCTCATATTCACGTGATTAAATGTCCTCAAATTGTCATATAGTTTTTGGAAGGTTCTCTGTTGCAGAAGCATTTGATTAAATGCCATTTGAGTTCATCTGCTCATATGGTGGAGGGGAAACAGAATTCTCCACTACTAACAGAGTCCCTCCTTGGGTGGGTTAGGCTCTTGACTACCAAGGGGAAATATTAAGTTAGAAGCAATACAAAATGTTAGAGAAATGAGGTTGGATGCTTATGGTCATCAAACTCATCAAAGAAAAATATATGAGAGAAAATGTTGAGCTAGATAGTCTTATGGTGAGATAGAGGCTATGAATCTATTTAAAACTACTATAAAACGAAGCGCATTATGTACTGCATGTGTAATAAGAGAACATAGCAAGTTTTTTCTTTTTCTTTTTTTGGATGAAAAGGAACTTTTAATTATTCAACAAAATAAGGTACATATAAGTGTTGAGACAAGCATGTCACTGCTTAGATAAAGGGTGTAACTCTGTTACCTTAAAATGTTCTCCAACGATGTTTAAATTATCATTTATACAGAGATGATACAGAGATAAGCTAGACCCAAGCTAGAAATGAGATAACAAGCAGCTATTTGTAGAGATGGCTACCACTTCCTTTTTGCAAGTAAAAAAGTCCTGTTAACGAATGCTATCGATCCATGATGGGGTTTAAGGCCCATTTTGCAAGGCCATAGCTGAGATCTTTTTTTACTTGATACAAAAATCTACTTTGTCGTGAGTTGGGTAAGAGAAATGTTCGCGGCGGCCAAGTTCTTGTATGCATTAATTTATCCCTTCGTTGCGCACGGCCATGTTATTAGTTTTTGTATCATTCCAATTTCATAGGATGTTTTTTGTGGATGATTCCAATTTTATCGGTTGTCCCGCGTCCAAACAGTCCAACCAAAAATTTCCTTTTGTTATAATCGACGTGGCAAGCGAACTTAACATGCGTATTGTGAAATCCTCTTCTCTCTCATGGATTGTGCGGTGACCAAAATCAGAAAATCCAAGTACTTCTCTGAGGGGAAGACAAATTCGTTGGAGCCCAAAAGATATATTGGCCAATTGAAGAGATCTAAATCCTACGGCAGGGACGAGAGTGGCGCACATAATCACTCCAGAAAGTCTAGCAAGAAATCGAGGAAGGATACACCAAGCTTAGAGGTTGGGATTGGTCTGGCAGATAAGGAGAAGACAGAAGGTTTATCTCAAAAAGTAGAATATAGTTCGGTAGACGATTTGAATATGTCCCAAAAATCTAAGGACAAAGTCAAAAGATCCAAATACTTCTCTTCCTACAGCAGGGAGGAGAGTGGCAAACATAATCACTCTAGAAAGTCTAGCAAAAAGTCAAGGAAGGATGCACCAAGCTTGGCACAGGATGATAGCAGAATGGTACTCCAGTTGGAAGAAGAGGCAAAGAAAAAATTGGAAGAATCCCACAAGGATGCAGCATGTGATGACAATGTTCATGTTCAGTTGCCAAGGCTGGAGGAGTGTGATGGAAAAAAGCCATGGGAGAGGCTTTTTGAATCTTTTGCATATAAAAAGAAAGATGCAAAAGAGACAACTCAAGATAGTGCTGAGCAACAAGTGAAGCTAACATTGGATCAGCATAAACAGAAGCTTGAGCATTTGAAGCGGAAACGGAAAGCTTCACGGCCTGTATTTCCTAATGAGTTGCCAGGATCGAGGATACCAAAGCAAGAGTACACTCCTCCTGCCTCCCCTTATGGCTTGGTTCAGGAGCTCCTTTACGATGATCCTTGGAAAGTTCTTGTCGCCTGCATATTGTTGAACAGGACAACAGGACAACAAGTAAGTCTATGTAGGTTGTGCTTATTTTCCTTGTTAGGAATAAGTTTAAACTGGCATCTTTGATTAAATCATGTACTGTTCATCCACCAGGAAGACTATAAAGTTGCAAATGCAGTTTCCATCTTTGAGTTATGAACTTTTGCTAAGATCCCTGTTATTGTGAAAGTGTCATGTATTGTTTGGGGCTGCTTATATCTTTTACTTTCTATTAGTTGCTATATTTGAACCATCTCCTAGTATTAGAAACCAGCAACTAGGGACATATTTGAACTTGACCAAATGGACACTACTCTGTTGGCACTACACTAACATGTGCACTTAACTATTTGGGCCAAATTAATGGATTTCCTTCGAGAGCAGAGCAGCATTTATAAATTTCTCACACGTTAAAAACATGATTGTATGATAGATGCCATGGCAACTTATCCCCAATCCTGCTTGAATAATTCTCCTACTTTCTTCCATTTTAAATGGGTGTTGGCATTTTTCATAAGTCCTTGGGCCATTGCAGTTTGCGGATTTTAACAGGCCTCTTCCAATAATGGTTAGAGCAATTTGATAAGGTGTGTGCCTTGGTCTAATGATAAATATATGTGTTTATTGCTACCGTAATGAAATCTGTTCCAATTCTTGTCTCATTTGTGAGCCTTATGGAGTTGCACACTGATAAGTTATTTACCCTTTTATTTAATATCTTTGCTCCATTTGCTCCAATCAAATTAGATGCTTATGAGCTTACTTATACTGCAAATTGTGTACAGCACATTCTTTGATCAGTTTATGATTCATGAATTAGTTATCCGATGCCTTACCTGGTATTGAATTTATGGACTTTTTTCTGGAAGATTACTCATGCAGCTTTATCGGCCAATCATGCCATGATATAGGAAAGTTACCTGATGAGACTTGGGATTCAAGCAGATATTTTAACTATCAATAAATCAAGAACAGAGAAATCACTGTTATTCACGCTCAGGAGCTTTGCTGCTTCCTCTTCTCCTCAAAGGAAAAATTATTTGTCCCTCCTACTGCCTGCCAAGGACCACTTCTTTTCTCTTTGTTTTACAAATCAGCCAAGAAGTTCTACAGATCAGCCTCTAATTGGTGAAGTTCTAGCTTTTGGTAAAGTTAGCAGAGCCTTTCAATTCATAAACACAGGCCATGTGCATGTCGTATATCGAAAGATGTTTTTTCTATTTTTCCTGATTTATAACTATCATCCTATTGCTGTTTGCAGATGCGCAAGGTCTTATGGGACCTATTCACTCTCTGTCCAGATGCCAAGACAATGATTAACACTGACAAGGAAAAGATTGTAGATGTTATCAAATCACTGGGACTGCAGAATAAACGGGCTGAAACGCTGCAAAAATTCTCCCATGATTATCTATACAAAAAATGCGAAAATGTAAAAGACCTTTATGGAATCGGCGAGTATGTCTGTTCTCTGCCTCAAAAATAACCATATTTGAATTCTTGATGTAGATATGAATGATCAGACTCTTACAAAACAACTTGACTTTTCATGTATTACAGCTATGCACGAGATGCATATGCCATATTTTGTGAAGGTAGATGGAAAGACGTTGATCCCAACGATCACATGCTAAACAAGTATTGGGAATGGCTTCATGAAACTGATGGGCTTCGTTGCACAGTTACAAATAGTAAGAAGGTATAGAAATCATTATACCAATGAGGAATACTTGCCTACTATCATAGGTAGTTCCTGTTGTTCTTTTGTACTTTATGTGTATAGATCTTTTATATTTGGTGTTCTTGTGCTTGCTTGTCAACCACGTATACAGAGGGAGTGCATATATCAGAGGCTGTCGCATTTGTTTAAAATGTAGCTTTTCCCCTCGTCCCTTAATTTATTTTCTAGTTTTCAATTTGTGATTGTCATTTATTCCTCTGTGCGGTCAAGGACAACCTGACCTAAGGAGCTAAACTACAACTTGTTTAGGTTGCCCTTGATTCAGACATCTTGAATGGTCACCTCATTCGTGTTTTGCTTTTTGCGCAAAGCTAAAGGAGAGCTATGTATTAGAACCAAGATTGTACAAGACATCTTTCTTTGAGCATAATGAACACCATAAATCAGACGACTTAAATCAGCCTCTTTTCTCTTCATACATTGTGTAAAATTCCTCCTTCCCTTTGTATTAAATTCAACATCAAAGACTTGAGACAGCCAATTTATTTCAAGATCTAGAAAGAATGTAGTAGTCTGAGAGCAGTAGAGCATGGCAGTTTATCCGTAGGATTGTAGGCTTCAATAATAATTTTGTAGCGGGTAATACTCTCATTGATATATATGCAAATCCTTCGATAATAATTTTGTAGCGGGTAATCCTCTCATTGATATATATGCAAATGCGAGAGAATGAATGAGACAAATTGCTGATCAAAAAATTGGTGTCTTGGAATTCTTTGATTGCTATTTGCCTTATGCTTGTACATGGAATATGGAATGGAAGGAGAGGGACGTCCTACGGACATTGCGTTTTTATTCTAAAAGCATGTTGTAACATAGGAGCTATAGATCAGGCCAAGTATGGGCTTCAATCACATGTCTGGATTGCACTGCTGGGCACCATATGCTCAATATGACAAAGTCATTCTCCAATAAATTTTTTTTGAAAAATGCAAAATGCCTAGTAGATAGTATTTTGAGCATCTGAAGGAAGGAAGGAAGGAAGGAAGTTTATTTTAACGTCCACGGAGGCCAGAGGCCTATGAGACGGTACATGCAGAGAACAGGCAAAAAAAGCCAAAAACCCCAACACAAAAAACAAACAATGTAACTGTACAGTAGAACCCTACTACCGGGATAAAAAAACCTCCACTTGGGAGGAAAAATCCTAACAATAGGCTCTCAAATACCATGCCCCAGAAGAGCAAGTCTGACGGCCGAAATCTGCAGGATGTAAGCTCCCAGTCGCGCTACCATAGGTGATGCGAGTAATTGATGTAGCGGTGTGTCGAGCATCTAAGATCGGTGTGCCTTTGCTTCGGACATGGGCATATCTTTGGCACCACCGGAGGGCATGGTGCTCATCCTCTATCACGTGCATCTCACAACACCGACATATCCTCTCCTCCCCGGGGATCCCGTGGCCCGCCATTCACCCCCAAATGTTTCAATTTCAATTCTCGAGGTAATGGGAACCCGCCCTTATGGCAAAGAATAGCTCTCCGCTTTCTTCACGAGAGATGTGTGCTTTCAAGCACCGATGGGGTCCATGCTCAAGGCCGGGATTAATCTGAAGCGTGATAGTGCTCTGCCTTGGGCTTTGCAAGAGTAGAGGCATCCCACGTGGTGACAAAGATAGCCCGCATCCAATTGCCCATTCTCAGCATCGGAATGCGCGGTGCCACCATCCGTTGGTAATCCATAGACCACCTCCTAAACCATCCCTTACATTACTCGTGCCATACCCTCTTCAAATGGGGGGCCTGCGTTAACAACACGGCCAGTGGGGGGGCAAGCGATGGTCATCCATCCCATCCACCTTATGGAAGCAAGTAAGATGCTGCGCAAGATAGCAAAATGTTTGTAAAGGCCGAACCCCGTCTCATACAACAAAATCGATGCGATGCGGTGTCCTTCACTCCCAAGCTATATGTCAAGAAAGCTTTACGCACCCTTTCCAACCTATCCCACGTATTTTTGCTAACTGGCTGGGCCCCAAACCTCCACCCCATATAGCAAAGACCGCTCGACCAAAAGCCCTAAACAGGTGTGCTCTCCTCGCCCAATCCACGAGATCTATCCCAACAACGCGCATTTTGCACCGCATATAAAGCCTTCCAACCGCCTTTGGGCTCTCCTCTCCACACACTCACCCCACAAAGATGTTAGTAGTGAAATCAATTCCCGATACTTGAAGCTCCGCACCATCTCCACTTCCCCGCCCCCCGTAATATAAACTCCCGGGATAGGGTGTTGCGAGGACGAGATCGCGAGAAGCTTAGTTTTGTGCAAGTTCATCGTCATTCCCGTTGCCCCACGTAACCCACCGAGGGCATCCAAATGCTACGTGATACCGCTGGCCGTGTGGGCTAGCAAAGCTACATCGTCCGCATATAGTAATCCGCCCACAAAGGTCGCGATCGATAATTGCACCCCGGCTCCCCATGGTGCCGCATCCACGCCTCCAAGCTATCAATGTACAACCCAAAAGCGTTGGAGACAACGGGCAGCCCCGCTTAACTCCCATAGTGCTAGCTACCCGCCGATCTTCATAAGGCGGTCAAAGATAAATCCCATCATAAAGCTGGTGCACCCCATTCTCGCAACTCCCTCGTGGAACTCGCAATTCTTGCAACCTCTCGCCACAAAGATGTCTCGGGGACGGTATCATATGCGGTCTTAAAATCTACAAAGCAAAGAATACAAGTCTGTCGCGATTCGGCTTTGCCTCCATCAACACTCTCAAAGTGAAGATATGGTCGGTTAAGTGGAGTGAGCCGGGCGAAAGCCCCGCCTGCCAATTGCCCGCACCCCCCGCCTCCTCGGCCCACTTAGTAAGTTTCTTCTCCACCACCCCCGCCAGAGCTTTGCAAACAAATGAGCTTACCATAATCATCCGGTAATTCACGGCTCATCCAGATTACCGGCTTTATGAGCAGGAACAACCTTACTAACCATCCACTCACGGGGAGCCCCTCGCCGAGAGCACGGTTAATGATCACCGCCGGGGCCCTACCACAGATGGGCCACCCCATTTCAACAAATCGGCCTGCAGCCCTTGTAAATCCTTTGCCTTGCCATTCGCCCGGATGCACGAGACCTGGCTTTGGACATCCTCCCGCGTGAGCTGCAAAGACCTCTCCTACGATCCGGGACCGACCCGGCATTAGCTCCGGGGGTCATATAACTCCTCCAAGCGGTGCAGCCATTGCTCCACACTTACATTACCAGCCACCGGGCGCTTGTATAACACCTTACGCCAAAAGCTTTTGGCTCGCCATGAGCATGTTAAACAAAGCGCTGGGTTTTACGCCATGTATCTCCCCTTCTTGGCTTTTAGGAAGAGCTTATAGTCTTGCAGGGCCTGAGGCCGCAACTGTGGATCTATGACCAAGCGCAGCTGGCTCTTTAGAGCCTTGCAATCAGCATCAAACCACGGGTTCTCAGGAAAATGCGCGGTGTCCCTCCTTGGAGGGCCCTTCACTGCAAAGGAAGCCTCAGCAGCTGCAAGCAGCGCCCTCACCAGCCATGCACACCTGTCTTGCAGTGTGTAGAAGCTATCAAACCCCTGTAACTCTCGCACCAACACAGATTCATACTGTCCCTGCTTCTGATAGCGTAGGACATACTCGTTATGTTTGCTTGGGTAATGCTTTGATGGTTTTATCCATTTGGGTCCTCGCTCTTCACCTGGCTAGGTGTGATGTCTTAATGGCTATGCAGATGCATGAGAAAATTTGCGAGGGTGAAAAAAGTTATATAGAGCTAATCTGCGTCTTATTCTTCTAACTGCCATCCAATGACACAGCTTTCTAATGCCACAAGATGCATCTTTTACAAACAGAAGATGTGCAATTGAGGCTTACCCATAGAGTGTTGATATAGGAATGTGCAATATATTTCTCACCTTGCGTTGGAAGGCAAGGAAATTCTTGCTTTAATAGCTCCATTCCATTGCGTTGCTTGACATGGAGACCCCGTCGTATACAGTCTTGTGCTCTTCAAGCTAGAATACCCTATTCCTTCTTTTTACATCCAGTTTGGTCTTAACTTACCCTATCCTTAACCATAACTTATATTGAGTATTGTACCCTCTAACTTACATTTACCTCATTGCAAAATGAGGAAATATTAGTAGAAATAAGAGTTGAAGTCATATTGGCAATATTGACAAGTCAAACTTGATTTTGCCCTTAAGAACAAAGGTTTATGCAAATTTTATTTGGGATTCACAGTAAACTTAGCTAGATTACCGTACAAAATAAATGCTTCAGTGTAACTTTACTTTTGCTAGAAGTAAGATGCCAGGGTCCCCTCTTGTTAATATACGCCATGTCCAAGCTCAAAACGTAAATGGTCTCATAAGTATACATACTTTTGAAAGCCAGAAAAACCCCCTCCCACCCACGCACCCCTTTTATACGGAATACATATGTGAACCTCCCTTGAGGGTGATTAGAATATTCAGACCAAGGAAGAAACCGGCCTCTCCCATGAATTTCATGGCAAAATGAGCAGAGAGCTCATGATGAATAAAGTCCAGATTTGACCTATTGTTGCGAATGAGTAATATGTCGTCAACATACAAAAGGAGAAGCATGATAGAGCCTGCTACTGTAATTTCAGATAGACGTTAGCATCAATATCCGAAGAATGAAAGGACATCCCTCGAACCACTGCATCAAATTTCTGAAACCATTGGCAAGAAGCCTGTTTAAGTCCATAAATGGATTTATAAAGCTTACAGACATGATGTGGGAACAATGGATTTGCAAAGCGAGTCGGCTACTTCATGTAGATGTCTTCTTAAAGCTCTCCAAGCAAGAAAGCAGTCTAGAGGAATATCCAACGAAGATGCACTTGATACTTTTGTTTTCCAACTTGGTGCACAGTGCTTTGGAAACCTGTACATAAACGGTGTTGCCAAACACCAGCAAATGGGAAACACCGGATTTTTTGCCAAACCATACCTCGTTTGGGGGTAGTAGAAATAGTATATTTTTATTTTTGGTCCAAATAGACTAGTCTTGTCACTAGAATATCATCTTGTACGCACTAGCTAGAAATATCCCATCACCGGTCAAGGCAACCAAAGTGGAGGACACGATATAGGCACAAGTTCTACCACGCTTCGGGGATCATGGCCAGATAACCCCAAAGAACCAACTCCCAAATATAAACATACACTAGCGGGTTTGAACCCCGACCAAGTGCACATTTATTTTGGCATTACTAGGCCTATACCAACTCACCACACATCCGTTGGGCAAAACTTTAGCCATACATGCACACTTTGTAGGCGGGATATCTCCCGCCTTTAGGAAGTCACGGAAATTTTTGTATTTTTATTTTTGGTCCAGCTAGACTAGTCTTGTCACTAGAATATCATCTTGTACAGACTAGCTAGAAATATCCTACTGCCGGTCAAGGCAACCAAAGTGGAGGACACGTATAGGCACAAGTTCTACCACGTCGGGGATCATGGCCGTATAACCCCAGTAACCAACTCCCAAATATAAACATACACTAGCCGGGTTTGAACCCCCGACCAAGTGCACATTTATTTTGGCATTACTAGGCCTATACCAACTCACCACACATCCGTTGGGCAAAACTTTAGCCATACATGCACACTTTGTAGGCAGGATATCTCCCGCCTTAGGAAGTCACGGAAATTTTTGTATTTTTTATTTTTGGTCCAGCTAGACTAGTCTTGTCACTAGAATATCATCTTGTACAGACTAGCTAGAAATATCCTACTGCCGGTCAAGGCAACCAAAGTGGAGGACACGTATAGGCACAAGTTCTACCACGTCGGGGATCATGGCCGTATAACCCCAGTAACCAACTCCCAAATATAAACATACACTAGCCGGGTTTGAACCCCCGACCAAGTGCACATTTATTTTGGCATTACTAGGCCTATACCAACTCACCACACATCCGTTGGGCAAAACTTTAGCGGTAGTAGGATATTTCTACGCAATTGTGGGAAGCAAGTTCTGTGTGTGAATGACAGTAGCAATGGCTTCTTCCCAGAAATCTTTGCTGAGGTGTGGTTGAGTTAAAATGCTTGCAGATTCAAAACCTTCAGTAAGGCTTTTCATAAACATTACGTGCCACATTCGCATACTATCAGATACAGTAGTTCTACCACCTAGATCAGGGGAATCTGTCTGTAGCCAAGTACACAAAGGAGTTTATGGGGCTATAGTTAAACGTTCCTAGGACATCAGAATGGCCCATAGTGAATGGTTATATAGAGGGGCTTAATAGCAACACAAGAATTCAATGTGTGCATGTTATATTAGCCTATATGAAAAATATGATACAAGTTTCGCATTTGTTCTTGTATGTGGAGAAGATAATATCTAAGCTCATGTGCTGTGAATGATATAATTTACATGCTGATGCTATCCTCTAGAGATATATGGTTATTTTTCTTTTTTTATGGGTTTTTTTTGCGGAACACCATTCTAGCAGCAGCTAACAGCTTCGAACATTGTATAGCAACAGGGATAAATCAATGGAATATGACCAGAGCAAGTAAAAGCTCTGCTAAATAGTGATATTTGGGTTTCATGTAGGTATTAGCTGGCTATCGTGTCTATGGAGCCCATATCACATAAACTTCTGTTGTAACTCTTAAACAGTTGCCTATATATACACCAAGCTATTGCAAGAAAGATTCTATGTATATAAGATTACAATTGATTACACAGTGCATGGAAGAAGGAATTGGCTTATACGGCCTTGTGAACACTAATGCAAAATGAGGATTATGTAAAAGAGTTAAGAACACGAACCATGCAGCAAATGGGATGCATGCCAACTATAGATGATATCCGAGCTGTAGAAGAGTCGTGAGATGAGTAATATTTAAGTATGATGAATGAACACCGATCACACTTTCCCTCTGATATTAATCACATTATTGTTAATGCTGTTAAGGAAACATTGCTAAATAAAAAAAAAAGCTATGAAAATGCAAGAGCAAACATCCTGAATGAATACTAACATCAATGCCACTCAAAATTATTAACTTTCAAATGCATTTTGCTATTTCTGCAATCGATGATGCGTCCCTTGATTCTCCAAAACTCCACCTCTTATCAGCTTAATTTATAATGTTACAACTCAGGCATGCTATAACACAAGGCATGAAGGCCGAGTTAGATGTCAGAGCTCACATTTTGACATGCAAAAAAAAAAAAAAAATCACCAGTGTCTACCTTACTATCTGTAGATCATTTGAAAGGATGTCCACATCGTTTCAAAATCTTCCTCTTTAGGCTGATAAGAGCGGAGTACTGTTTTAAGTCCTCCTCCTCGTCCTAGATAAGCTAAAGGGGGAGCGTTGATCCTTCACTAAGTACAAACTAAAAACCTAGGGACTGTCGGCTGAATTTGTTTCATAGTTGACTTGTTGTTTCTACTACTGATTCGTGGCCCTTAGACTGTGGATCCGTGCATCAACCTCCATAGCTGAGCTCGGATATAGAGCTGTGGCAATTTTCCTGTGCCGGTTAGCAAGTTTGCTCAGTGGCCGCCCAGTTTGAAGCAGTTTCCAGTATATCCTAGGCATATTCTAGCATACGCTTAGAAGCCAATAGCCCACATGAGCAAGGGTTTGCCCCCTACGGGCAACCGAAAAAGTGACATGATAAGCCGAATCGAAACCAAAAGTGTAAACAATTACATGACTTGAAATATGCGCTAGAAATCATTTTTGTGATGCCCATTACAATCATATATATGTTTCTTTAAAATTATGTTTTTTTTAAAAAATACGCCATGTGGCATTGAGGCGTTTTTTTTTTTAGCGCCAAGTGCAAGTACAAGTTTTGCGGTGAAAGATGCGGCAGCACCAGTTTTTGCTTCAATCCGAAAGCAAGCATGATGTTGAGAAAACACAAGGCGGATGCATCTGCTGAAGGAGATGACAGTTCTCCGGATATTAATAGGTTTGTTTCTGCATTTTATCATATTAAGTTCTTATTACCAAGATCCTATGCAACTTCACTATTTTGCAGTCAAAAGGAGCGGCCAAGGTTGTTACAGGATGGGCTGATTGAAAATGGCGAAAATAAGGCTGCAAATGGGCAAAAGAAGAAGGTTATAGATGCGGTCAATGAAGCATATTTTCAGCAAGTGATGGAACTGATTGCTGGTTTGCTCTTTTACTTCCAGCAGAACTATGTCTTTTCTAAGATTGACTACAGTTACGTCTTCGATGCATTTTCTAGGAAATGGCAACCTTCAGAATCTTTCAATACCATATTACAAAGCTTATTTGAGGAAGCACGGTCTACGGCTCTCAGGCACGAAACGAGAACTGCTAGAGCGTGTAGAGCTGCATTTGCGGTAAAGAATTTGCTTGCCTAAGGAATCTGAAATAGAAATGGTTTAGCACTTCCGGTGACTCTGTTTATGTAGACTAAAACGTGGCGAAATAGAAGAGTACGACAAGTCTACCTTTAAAATTGAATGCACTGGTACGTACTATGTAGTATATGAGGTAAAAACCTTTTTGGATTATATAGTATTCTAAAAATGCTTTCCAAACAGATGTATTGTGTGGAGATATTATTATGTTTGAGCAAAAAGGACAGGCAAGGTACCTATTCATTTGGCCAGGCTTTTATGGCTAAGTTAAATTTCGTTGGAGTTGGAGTTGGAGTTGGAGTTAAATAAAAGCATTAAGTTTTAGGTACAGAAAGTTTCACATAAGGTTAGTTTGTAGATACTAAGGCATTTTTTCTTTCCTCTTAGTTATAATCGCGCAAAAATTTCATCTTGGGAAGCGTTGGAAGGCCGATTGGTTGTTGGAAGGGTGATAAAGGAAGCTTACAGAGGCACTAAGCAACAACACATGTTCACGGTATGTTTCCATATTCTAATAGTTTTGGTATGAGCTTATATGGAACGATTGTATGTTATGATTATATGCAAGATAATAATACGAGTTTATATGCTAATGCTATATGCATATTTTAATGAACTTGTATAGAAGATAACATGTGTCCTTTTGTTTGTGTTTTATATGGTTTAAAAATGCTAAATCTAATTTTTGATTTATGTCATGAAATGAGAACTTGTCATTATTATCTAACTTTGTTTCTGTAATTAAAGATTGAAGTTTTTTGGAGCGATGGATATCAAGCGTTAGATCCACTATCCTTACTTCAGATTAAGGGTTCTAATTTATATCAATCAAGAATATATCGTCAGGTACGTGTTATTTGTGGTTGTCTCTCTTTTTTATTCTTTCAGACACGACCTCTAGAAATGCAGGTATTATTGTGGTTGTTTTTTCTTCTGGTTTTCTACCTCTAAAATTGCAGGTATTATTGTGGTTGTTTTGAAGCCATTTGACTGCCTTTTACTGCTATAAAGTAGAGTCTTAATCTTGCCTTTAGATCAGGCAAGCAGTCATAGGAATTAGCTATTCTTGGGTTTTAATTTCTCTTGATCTACTTTAGCATGTCCTTGACTAAAATCAATGCCTCCACTGGCCGAGATTCCACTAATATAAATGTCTCCACTGGCCGAGATTCCACTAATGTAGCGATCACATGGGTAAGCTTTTCTGCGGGGGCTGAACTCCTGAACCTAGCTGTTCACATGCTGCTGACCTATTTTGTATGGAAATTTTGTTGTGGTCTGCTGAATTCATCGGGTTTGTTAAGCACTGCCCCAGCTGGGCACAAAATTCCGACTCAGCTGAATATGGCGGATGTTAAGTTAGTGCAAGCCAATCAAATGGACCGATTTTAACTTCAGGAGTTACAGCATGATTCCACTAACAGAGGCAGAGGCTCGGAAAGAGATAAACTGCGAGATAACTGTCAGGGGAAATTGCTGGCATCAGGATCTCCGACGGATTTGCTCCACGATTTGATTTCACGCCGAGAATAGTGCTGCAGTAACGGCAGTTTCATTTTTCCTGAGAGTGGCACTTTTGGTGAAATAAAAACTGCCGCTTGATGCACTGGAATTTCACCCTAAATAGAGTGTCATTATAACATTCACTTACTTTAAAATCTTTCTGCCCATACCTCGCATTATCATTAGGTGTATTAATTCATTGTAATACTAATACGCCATTGTTTCTAATGTGCTTGGGACCAATGGCAGCAAAGAGAAAGAGAATCTTGGAGACTTGAAATGCTAGAAGAAACAAGTGGATCTTGCATTGCAAATCGAGAATCAAGGGAAGGAGAAGAAAAAACAAAGGAAATTGAAGGTAATATGCACATTTGAGTTTTCTTGTAAATAATAATAATTAACTTTTAATTAATGTCAGGTGCTAAGATAGAGGCTAATGAGAACGAATGTCCACAAGAAACGATTCTTGAAAGAAAAAGGTGGCCAGAGCAAGCATCTATTGTCTTCACTACGTCGAGGCCCAAGAAAGTGAGAAAAAAAGAAAATTTTTGTTCAAAGAATAAGTGTCCAATGGTGGCTACAAAATCATGTCTATATGCCATGTGTGGACTTTGTTGTTTGCATCAATCTTGTAAACGTCATGCAAATCAATTAAAACGACGGAGCAAAAAATAAATTTGCATTGCAAACCAATTAAAACGACGAAGCAAAAATAAATTTGGCATTATTTTATTGTCAATGCAAGTTTTTACTTCAATAATTATAAAGTACGAATAAAGCTGGTTATTTTTAATCTAATGATCTTCCTTGTGGACGTACGCTATAAATAAATCTCGGAATGTCTATATCTGTTTTGAAGAGTGCATTAATGATCAAATTTAATCCCCTCCGCAAACCTTGTTATGTAAGAAGCCTCACAACAAGTGAGAAGGGAACTTTTTGTTCAAATGACAAGTCTAATGTGTTCATGATAATAACTAGTATATTTACAAGAAATCTCATACTTTTTTGAAGCCATAGTTATTTTTAAAATGGCTCCATTCAATGAATGTTGCAATTGCTAAGGCATTCTATTCTATAATAAATACATTTGCTCATGTAAATGTCTAGAATATGGATTTCTATAGTTTCTACGATACAATGCCCACTTTTTATCATATATAAGTTGGGGTAGTGTGTCTAAGAAAGGTGTCTAAGAAATTTGGGGTGGTAAGAACTTGTTTAGAAATGTGTCTAAGAACATTGTCTAAAAAATTGCCTCTCTCTGTGTCTCCTACTTCTTTATGATTAAGCTTTATCTTTTTTGCGGAGGAGGCTCGTGCTCAAGCCATGGAGATCGATCATCGTGGTATGCGTCCGCCACCTGTGCATCCACCATCTTTTCATCAACCTGGTAAGGTGGCTAAAGACTCAGGGTTGTTGGCCTCTCGGCATCCCTCATTGGTTGCCCCACAGAAAGATGCTCTGTCGACTACATGTCATAATGGTCGTTTTTCACCACTACAATGGGCAGCTGATGTTGATGAGCCTCTTCATGATTGCAATCTGTCTCTTCATGATTGCAATCTGTCTGAGGTAGATGGTGAAGGAGGTTTCACTTGGTGTAATGGATACACCGGTGGTGTTCGTCAGAGTTCCCATCTTGGCAGGGTTTATTGGAATAGTGGGGCTGCCCTGCCATTTTCAGGACTTTTTCGGTCGTGCCTTGTGATACCTTAGTTTCAGATCATTTTCCACAATTTCTCCCCGATTTGCTTGTGTTGCAATGCCATCTGGGTCACACATTCTTTTGTCTAAATGTAAAGTTGCTGAAGGATGAGGATTTCCAGGATAATCGAGACTCCTTTGAATATCGACCCATCACTACCATCCGACATAGCCCCATCAGGATCATGGACGCAGTCGTCTCAAAAAAGATAAGTGCCCATGGCTTGATGGCGTACCTATTGAGTTCTTTCAGCGTTATTGGGAGTGGTTGGAACCACACATGTTTGATGCTTTCTGTGACTTCCGTCGTTCTAGTGCCCTTGGAAAAATCCTTAACAAAGGTGCGATTTCATTGATTTCAAGACCAAGGAGCCATGGATAGTTTCAGATTGGCATCCAATCATATCGCTGTCATTTGTTTATAATTTTTTTCCCAAAGCTTTTGCAGAACGGCTGAAGTTCATTATTGCTGAGTCTATCTCCACTACCCAATTTGGATTTTCCCCAGAAGGTGCATCCTCTTGGTCGTGTCAGTAGAATCTTCCTGTTGTGTACCTTAAGATGGATTTTGCAATGGTTTACGATAGTGTCAATTGGGATTTCATGCATTAGTGTTTTCTCAGGTTGGGGTTTGAACAATAATTCACATGCTATGAAGTTGCATGTCTCGTTCTATTCCATGACAAGTTATCGGAGATATTTTCAATTGGTCGTGGCATTCGACAGCGATGCCCATTGCCCTGCTTCTCTTCACTATTGTTGTTGAAGTTCTATGGCAGTTGTTCTTCATTGCCATATGATAGTCTGAGGAAATCCTGAAGGATGAAGGAAAGACAAGGACAGAAGCGTAAGCACCTACTAGCTCCTAGAGTGTACTGACCGGAATGAGGCATGACTATGGCTAATATATAGAGTGCCATGTCAGCAACAAAGTGATGACTCAACATGCATAGTCATCACCACACGTGGAGTATGATAATACTCTAACACCATAGCAGAGGAGCTTTTGCAGTATAGAAGATGGCTCGCAAGAAGTATTTAATCAGTATGCAAATGATACATTTTTGTTCTTGGTTGCTGCTTCAAAGAATTTGGATACGACAAGGCTGCTTTTAGGTAGATTTTTACAGGCAACTAGTGCACTCATATGCTGGCAGAAATGCATCGTGCTTGGACACTCCGATGTTGTTATTTGTACTTGTTTACCCATGGAAGGTGCTTGCTCATAGGCAATTCACCAAATTGCTTGGCATTCCGATTGGAATTCATGTCAGTGTAGGAATGACATGGAAAGACATCATTAAAGGGTTAGAAAAGCATCCATTCTGGTGGAATACTGCAAAGTTATCACTTGCAGGCCGCATTAATGGGGATAAATCTATGCTTAGTAGTGCCCTTGTATATATGGCATCTTACTTGCTAGCTCCACGGACCAAGGTGTAGGAACACATAGCCATCGATCAAAAACTTACTTTGTGTGTGTGTTTTTTTGGGAGGGGGGGATGGGGGTACAAAAGTGAGTGCAATGATCAGATTGTCTGGTCCAAGTGTGTCCTTTCCAAGTGGGCAGGTGATCTAGGTATGCCAGATTTCTTACTCCAAAGTAAAGTCCTCATTTTCAAATTCATTTTAAAGCTGTTGAATCAAGAGGATGACTCTCCTAATCTACATCGTCATAAATGGTCGCTTACTTATTGCATTCCACATGGCAAAAATGCTCTTTTGCCATTGGCTATCTCACCCATTTCAAACATTCCTGAATGCCTCGCCTGCCTTGTAGAGGTTGTTGGTTGCATGGCCAGTGGTACGGATAATATTTCGGCCATCTCCTTCCATTCATACTACATTGGAAATGTCATTGTGGTGGGCGCCACTACTGTCAGATCTATCAGCACCCCCCATGTTGCATCACTCCATCCTCTTATACAACAACAATAGATCCAAGCAGGGATATAGGTTCAATACCTCATATGTTATATCATTTGAATGATACGACACAATTTTAAAGTATTAAACGTAAAAAATACGACAACAAAAAAAAATTTCCGGCGTCAGAAGTTTTTCGCGAAACAACAGTTTTGCTTACGCGAAAAAAAAAAAAAAAAAATTATAGCGCAACAGCCTAACCCTGGGTGACACCTTATCTAAAAGCCTAGGCTATCCACGTGTCTTAAAAAGTGATATGGACTAAATTTTGAACATTTGATTTTGATCTAAAGCAATACATGTTTGAGAAAAATAATGAGCATGTCGTTTGGGAACGTCGCCCTACTCTGAAGTCCGAAATGCGTTTCCATATCTGTCTTCGGTCTTGCTTACCACAGTTTTGACTACAGATTTGCTCTGAGCTTTTGGCTTCGGATTTGACATTTCTAAGGCTATATAGAATAGAATAGAATAGAATAGAATAGAATAGAATAGAATAGAATGCATTATTGTCCCTTGTGCCCTGAGGCCCGTGGACTTATGTAACATGGGCGAGCTCCCTGATGGGTGCTACTAGCACATCATGCTGGTTTCTATTGTAGCCTTTTCTGAAGGCTTCACTTGTTCCTATTAATACCGGCACCCCGCTTTGGGTCGGCTTCAAGGGCGTGCACAGGTGCGTCGTTATCAATCAGCTTTGAGCTGAGCATTTCTGGGCAGGTATGGTGCGCCTCTCTGGCGGTTTATAACAAAAGCCCTTTTTCTTTATGTACTTCCCGGTGTCTTGCCGTCATTTCCCGTATTGCGTCTGCCAGATCCCTCATTGTTTCTGTCCTTGCCATCATGGTGTGTACATGCTGACCCCATGTTACGTTTCTGAACTTGTTCCTGATGTCTTCATATATTGGACACTCATTTAGCATATGATTTTCATCTTCCACTTCCCGTCTGTCACAGATCCTGCATATCCGATCATCTCTCTCTATTCTCCGCCATCTGTCCTTTTCAATTCTTAGGTCATGGCTTTCCATTCTAAATCTTGCTAGGATATCCCTCCTGGCTTTTCCTAGTAAATTATCATGATACATCTGCTGTCCTATCTGCTGTTCTGGGTTGAAGACTGTCATAAGCCAAATTGTCTTGGGCCCTGTGTGTTTTTAAAGCCATGCTTGCATAGCTTTGTTTTCCCATTCATCATTCCATTCTCCTTCGCTTATCAGATCGCTCAGATTCATCCCCATTTTTCTGGTCCACATTGCTACATCCCTAAACCATCTGTTGCTCTCGATAATGTGTGCTTTCGCTGATTCACTGATTGCGATATTCGCTAACTTATTCGGTTTCCCACCTGCATTGTTTCTTATGAGATATCTGATGGTCTTTTCCCACGCCCTTACTTCCATTGGTTTCTGCCCCGTCTCATATACTAGGCTTGTTTGTGGTGTATTCATTCTCAGCTTGAATTTCTGTTTATGCCATTGCCTGAATATTCCTTCCTGTTTTTCCCATTTCTTTTCTGTTAGCCCCGGTCCCCAGGCCTCTGTCTCATATAGTTGTGTGGTCGCGACCACTGCGCTGAACAAATAGCATTTGATTTCCCAGTCTATTATTCTGCTTTTATTGCAGAAATTTTTCATATTGTAGATTGCTTTTCCTTCTTCTTCCATTTTTGCATACACATTATAGTACAATCTTGCAATTGCCCCTACCATGTCCCTTGGTGCCTGCATATCTATAAGCCTCTGTATTAGTTTTTCCCTCGGGACTGTGTCAAAGGCTTTCCTAAAGTCCACAAAGCAGCACATTACTTTCTTTCCCTGGTTTCTATTCTGTTCTACCAATATCCTGAGGGTCACCAGGTGATCCATGGTTGAGTAATCCGGCCTGAACCCTGCCTATCCCTGTGCTCTCAGGTTCCTTACCTCTGCCCATTGTTTCAACTTATTATCTAAAACTTTTCCAAACCATTTTGCAAAAATGGAACTCACCATTATGGTTCTGTAATTTACAGGTTCTTGTCTGCTACCTCCCTTGTGTAGGGGTATAACCCTGTTATACGCCCATCTGGCTGGGAGTCCTGTGTGTATGATGCCGTTGAATATATCTGTCACCTGTTTCCCTAGTGCTGTATCTGCCCATTTTAATAATTCCACCGTTAATCCATATAGGTCTGGAGCTTTGTTGTTGGCCATTCTATTTAGTGCTATCATCACTTCCTGTGTGCTAAAACACGGTTTGTCCATCCCTTGTAACTCTGGTATTGGTGCTGGAGAGGCTCCGGTCTTTAAATCCCTTGTCCTTTCCCTTTAAATCCTTTCCAAAATTTCCGGGGTTGCTTTTTCAGAAGTTTAGCCAGCCCCCATTGATGTTGCACCAAGTTTTTGTTTCTCTTCGCCTTCAGCATCTTCAAATACACCGTTTTTTCGGTTTGGTATGCCTCTCTCCCTCTCTGCTCTCTGACCTTTCTTTTCTATTCTCTACATTCATCGTCGTACCAGCTCGAAGCCTTGAAAGCATCATTCCCCCTTTTTCTTCTTCTCTTTCCGAAAACTTCCGTTGCTACTTTTACTGTTATATCATTAAGCCTGTCCCCGCATTGTCCTCTGCCATGTGTGCCTCCCAGTTCCATTTTCCCATCTCTTCTTTGATAGACTGCACAAATGTATCTACATGTTTCTCTTGGAACTGTATTATCAGTTTCCCGTCAGCCTCCTCTGTCTCTTGTTGTCTGTCACTCGAGGCCTGTTCATTTCCTGTAAGTGTCAGCTGTATGGGTCTATGACTTTCCCTTTTCCCTATCGGCCATTCTAGGAGCATGAATCCCGATACTATCTCCGCTGCTGTATCATTCATTATCACATAATCCACTATACTTCTCCCGTGTACATTCTGGCTCGTGCACTTCCCTGACCCTTCCCACCTCTGTAGCCCATCAGGGTTTCGCTTAAGAGGCGAATATTCGCTAAATTGCTATATTTAAGGTTTTTTTTTAAATTCGAAACGAATCGTAGGTAGGTTCCCTATTTATTTCTTTCTTTATATTTAGCCAAAATTTTATGGTGGAGGTTACCGCCGAGCCCGAGTTCGCCCTAATGACGATGGCGGCATTCTTTGGATTCGCCTGGATCTCTATGCGAGGTCTATCGATTCTACTTCGATTCGCCTCTTATGAGTACCCAGACGGTGTTCCTGCCTAGCTATTTTTAAGAATAATTTCTGCTAAAGACTGCAAATTTGTCGACAGGTATGAATTGGATCCGACCTACTACTCTGATTATATTTTTTGATAACTTGGGGCACATAATGATGGAGTTTCTTGAGCTTCTTGCTCATCTTTAAGTCAAGCTACAAAAGCGATGGTTGCACTTATGTTTTTCAAGTATAGAAAACAATGCTTCCACATGATTCTTACATTTTTATCTTTCATTTGTCTTTGTAGATATTCTAGAAGATGCAACGAAAGCAAAATAGAATACTCAATAAGAAGACTTATGGATGTAGGATTAGCATATAAAAGATCTTGAAGAGGTAAGCAAGTCATTTTAACCGCTAGGATGTTCTATTAGTTTTCCACGCGTGTGCAATATATTTTCAAGCTGATTCTGGTTAAAAGCTGCTTGATAAAGAGTCGCATGCATTAGCATAATCACTACACGTTGGTTGCAAGGCCCTCATTGCATTAACTATGTATTTGACCCCGCATTTTATTTTCCTTTCTCCTACATTGTGTTTTTTATACGGATGAAAGAACTATTTTCTATTGTTTTAACAAAGAGCAATGCAAATGTAAACTTATTTATATTCAGGTTGGGAATAAAGATCGCTACAATGGACACTAATATTATGCCAATAAAGGCACGCAAGCCTTTCCATTGGAATTAGAAGTAATCTCTTAGAGCGAGCACTGCACACATCAGTTCCTTTCTCCCTTACTAGATCTTAGAGGAGATTATAACTTTTATAGAAAACAAGTGGAAAACAAGAGATCTAAAGTTAAGAATGTCAAGCAAGAAAATAGAGCTAGGGCGATGGATATATTATCTCAGAGCAAGGTAACTTTGCTTACGTGAAATGCAAATGAGTTGTTCAAAAGTTGACCACTTGTTTGGCACCTTCTATGATAAGTACATCTGAAAATAGCTATTTATGACGTTGAATATAATTTGAGACGGTGTTTTGTTTGCATATATTACCTTTTTAACCATTGCAAGTTATAATTCCGAAGCCTTTTGTTCTAGGATCGGATGATAGAATGTATCCAAGCAGTTCATAGTGGCAAAGAATCATTTGGGTCTCTTCGGCTAAAGTGGCCACTCTCTTCCTCTAAGTAAACCGCCAAACATGTACCTTGAGCCCTTATGATAATCATTTGTTATTAGTTATTTTGTTGCTTGCATTAACTTTCCTCTTACGGATATTTTATGAAGCGTCGATCTGTGGAAGAAAATTCTTTATGTTAATCACCCCCATTGGAAACTTCGGAGCAAGTAAATGCCATTTTACATTGCAAAACCAATCTTCAAGTCAAAGTGATATTATGAAGCAAACCGAGTTTCGTTTCTTTTGCTTTGCAGTCCAATGGCTATACATGCCCATACATGTCTCAAAATTCTCTTTTAATGGAGGGTACCGAGATTAACAAGTGACAAAATCTGGTTAAGACCCATTTTACACCTCTTTTTGGTCTCGCTCAATTAGCTTGCTTCGTGTTAGCACTCTCAGTGATTCCAGATGATACATAGCACATGCCGATTTCCATGGGCTGTGCTAATATGTATTGTACGGTTTGAGGCTCGGGATTACAGCCAAAGTATTTGTATATATACAATGTTGAATGTATATTGGTTTTATCGTAATTATTGATATGGTCGATATAGTGAATGTTAGTTTCTCAAGTGTGCCCCTCCGTGGTGCGCATTTGTTATCCCCATCGTGATTTGCTTTTCCCCACAAAAAATTACCATTTTGGCATGTGATTGAAATGGCCTTGCAAAAACCCGGCATGGAATCCTAATGGCCTTGCAATTGCCCTTTACACAATTTTTGATATTTGAATTTCGAAATTTGTTTACTCTCTAAAACATTATACATTAAAAATTCAAGTGAATTAGAATGGAGACAAATGTTCAAGGTCTTTGAGTTAATACAATTTTTTGGTATTGCATGATATGAATAACATGAGGGAAATGTTTGTCTAGCTACTTGTGACACATAAGTTGCCTTGTTGGAGTTGAGTTATACGTTGTAGATGACAAATTTGCCTTTTCCAATTACCAATAATGAGACATCAAAGAATCCCATGCCTTAGAAACATTTTCCATTTCCAATTACCAATAAGAAATGCGACATCAAAGAACCCCATGCCTTAGAACATTTTCCATTATGTTGATCGAAAATTCGCCTTCAACACTATGTCAAAACATAAGAAAGCAAAATATTCGCCACTATTAACTAACCTTCAAAATTGAAATTCGCCAAATGTTCTAAAGTTACCCGCTTAAAAGTTTTTCTTAAGGGAAACCCTGGTAGCCCATTGGCTATAATGACCCCCGTAGTCGAGCATATCTCGAGTAGTAGCTCCCCTCTGGCATTGACTTCCGCTCTGTCTTCTGTATGTCTATCCCATTCCTCTGATCTTGTCATGCTAGTCCATTGCCCATTTGTATCCTCTACGCTCATTTTTTGTGCCTGTTCCTGCCCCGTTCTGGCGTTCAGATCACCTATTAATATCATTGGTCCCTGTTCCTTCCATTTCATCATAGTCTCCCCCAATTCTAACAGTTCTAGCTTATCACTGCTTGGTGGGTAATATGCTAAAATCAGAATTAACTCCATTTTGTTTTGTAATTGCATATTCAAAATCATGTATCTCTTATTGACATCTGATTGCAAAATACATGCACTGTTTACTACATTTTCCTTGACATAACAGGCTAATCCCGCACTCCCTCTTCCACTCTTAAAATCTTTGTCCTTCCAGCACGTAAATAACTGGTACCCTTCCTCTTCCGGCAGCCATTTTATGTTGTGTTCCCATGTCTCCACCAGATATATTATATCACAACTGTGTGCTCCTTCCAGCCTCTCCCCATCATCCCAAGGATATCCGGTACAGTTCCAGTACCATATCTTCAGCGTCTCTTTCCTCGGGGCTGCTCTCTCGGGGTCTCCGTGTGTTCTGCTCCGTTTCCCATTCTTCTCGGTCTCCCCCTTGTTTTCATGGTCGGGGTTGGATCCATGTTCCCGGCTTGTGCTATTCATGTAAGTGGGTCGAGTTTTGTAATACATGACTGGCCAATCACCATTCATAGCGAATCTGAAAGTTAGAGGGGTGGTATGACCTGTCAATCTATCATCCCCATCTAGTATGTAGCCTTCTATAAAACCCTTCCAATCCGGAACTTTGTCAACAACATAGGGCACAGGTGTATGTTGCATTTGTGGAATTCATACAGTAGTTCTGGCATTGTGAGCACCTCAGCCTTCTTTAAAGATGTAGAGAAGTTACCAAACAAGGCATCGATATCATCATGTGTATGACCGGGCATCACGAACCCTAGCTCAATCTCTTCAAACACACTAAGATATACTAGGTAAGAAAGATAGGAGAAGACATACCTATTCTTGTTACGTCCCGGATGCATTGTCCAAACAAAAATAAAGTATCTTGGGCAGAGGCTTCAATGATGATCCCTCAGCCTGTGGCAAATTAGCAGGTATGCTGTTATTGGATAGTGACAACTTTGACCCCAAGGCCGTGGTGTCTCGCAAGGAGGACACCCATTTTGAAGCAGATGATTCAGGCACTGACAGGTGGCCTCCTGCATACTCGTGCCCCATCTCTAATCTCTTCAAGATGCTATTCAAAGAACCTACATGGAAGTTAGAGTCATCTGGCCATAAGTCCAGGGCAAAGTTTCCATAGGATCCATTTCCATGACCATGAGTCAATGCACCAGTCAATGTAGTTTTGAGCTTGTCAAGTCTCCAGAGAGACTTCACAGATTGTTGCAATTTTGGAATCATTGTTTTCGCTTGATCCATTTTGTCGTGAATAATACAAAGATATTGGCCGGGATACTTGTGGGAGTATAATCTCCACGACCCGATCGCGTGTGCGACCACGAGGCCTGCTCCATCTATCGCTCTTCTTTCATCATGCAAAGATCCTCCTCTCTCCTTCATCTTTGGTCTTGATAACTTTATGCGGATCACCTCACACGTATCGCATTTGGAGAATGCAATTTTCTTTGCGATACTGACATCCCGGAAGCTCCGCCTCCACGTTCTATGAAAACCTGTCGGTGATACCTTCTTGCCAGTCAATGCCACAACCTCTGCATTAACCTCTTCTAGAATGCTGGACTTCGTAAACATTGCAGGCAACTTCCTGACGTTCTCTCTTATCCCCTCCTCGTTTCTCCTGCTGCGGTGGGGCAAGGATTCACCGTTCTCCCTCATAAACATGGAAAACACGGCCTCACATGCCAACGTCGAGGAGCGAGGCTTCAAGGTGCCACAGTTACCATGGTCGGCCTTGCGTGCACCCTCAAGAAATTGGGCCTTCCATTTCAGATACGCCGACTTTGAGATCCCGAGACCAAGGTACCACGCCCTTTCGCAAACGAGATTCCCTTGCAGCACTAGTCGTTCCACTCTTCGACCTTTCATGTTGTTGGCGAACATGTCATAAACAAAAGTAACCCTATTGCTTGATTTCATGGCAAGGAATTCCTTTCACATGTTAACAACTTGATTCGTAGAGAACTTGACGCAACACCTATTCTTGCAACACAAGGTCCTCCTGTAACTGAGGATAGCATTCTGAGTGGTGAGACGAGCAAGCTTTGGTGGCCTTACAACCTTCCTGGGCTGTCGGGAATGAAAAGTGTAATGTCGTTTCTCATAATTTGGGTGCTTCTGATGCTCTGAGCTCCCCTGGCTGGAGACAATATCTGCTTCTGTTTCTTGGTCTTTGCGGTCAATATCTCCTCGACCTTTACTCCATCAACAAGGACGAGGTCATTGCTCCATCTCACGAGCATCCCGGGTTCGGCAAATGCCGCAAGTAACCACGGCAACGGATGTTCACTTCAAAAAGGGGGGAAACCTTCGATTCTGGATACTCCCACAAACTTGAAACCCGTAAACCGTCACAAACGCATCATCGGGGCGATGAAAGATATGAATCCTTTTTCGGCAATAATGGAGTCGCAGGAGTGCCATATCTCACAATCCTTTTCAAGAAGGGTATATCTTGTCAGCGGTTGTGTCTCCTTTCCCACCTCTGTCCATTGTCTTTTCTTTGACGCCATTAGCGCATCGACTCACGAGCATCTTCACTTCTCCAGAGAACGAATGAGCCCCTGGCTTCTGCTATTGTGTTTGCATCTGGAGTTGGCCAAGGAAGGGTATGGTGGCCTTCGAACACTTCCTCCACACCTACGCTCACTACTCCATTCGATATCTCCTTGAAGTGGCATTGTGTCATTTGCCCCACAACTCCCTTTGCTACTAGATGTTCATTAAGGAAGAGATACACAACCTGCACAAGGATTTCAGTAGTGTTAAAATCGAGTGCCAGAAAAATAGATCTTTTTCTTTCCCACAAGGTATTACTTCCATATACCACCAGCAATCCGTTGGAGTTTCTAGCAGCTCTGTCTCCAATCCTTCAAGGATGAAGAATGGAGTTCTACCAGTGATGACGAGTGTCTCTGTCATAAATGCTGCAAGGTTAAAATATCGTCAGAACAGGTAGACGAATCGAATCAAAATTGAGTGCTTAGGGCAAGGCATGGTCTTTTGTTTCTTCGTTCCACTAGAACCTGGCTCTGATCCAGGGCCCCGCTTCTTTGTTGGAGTTACCATGTCTTGATGCTGGAGCTGTCTCTTGCTGATCACAGGTTCCGACGTGTTCTTAAATTTGAAATTAAGGATATACAATCATTCAAGGGAAAAAAGCAGGCTAAGGGTACAGCACGGCCATCTTTAGCCCGCCCAAACACTAACTCAAACTTTTACATTTCGAGGGACTACGTGTATCGGGCACAGAGGAGTTTACCAGGCGCAGAGCTTTATCGGGTCTTAACAGCCAGAGGTAGAGAGAGATTCCGAACGACCTCTCGGCATGGCGCCACGACACTGTAAGCTCCTAATAGCAGTTTAGTCTATAGCTCCATCTAACTGAGTGTTTTGTTGAAACTAAATGATTTGATCGATGTACGTGGGGCCAAGATAGCAGCAAGAGATGAGCTAGAGGACAAGGGCACTCTTCACTGCAGTGCCATGGAGAAGGGATACACAGGAATCGCTTTAACACAAGTTTTTTTATGGAAATGCCTTGTTGATAAGGCCGACAGAAGAAGCAAAGACCCTCCGAGAGGCTGCGAAATCTGTGATACAATGTCCCAAAGAATACTTGTGAGAAGAGGTGAGTGCTTACCACTATTTTATTAGGATGATTGTTTCAGAGATCCTGTTAGGCATGTTAGACTTGTTTAGAATGTGGAACTGCTCGAAATATCGCTCGATTGTGGTTGTTTCCTTGTTGAGCATATATAGATAGATAGATAGATAGATAGATAGATAGATAGATAGATAGATAGATAGATAGATAGATAGTATTTTAACGTCACGCCACTAGGCAGCATCCAACTGGACATGTGACCACACACCACACTATTAAGCCGGTGCTTCGATCGGCTCCCGAAATTAACTCCAGGAGCCGGGTTCGGGTTAAGCCCAACCGAACCGAAAATTCGCCAGGCGAACCCGTGGGATTCGCCCGAGGAACCCCTCCATCTTGACGTGGCGCTGGCGTGGCAATACCTACCGGGTTAAGCCCAAGCGAACCCAAACCGGGTTAGCCATCGTCTGCGATGTCTGTCTTGACGGCATTTATTACCCCCGGGGTTCGCCCAAACCGAACCCACCGCGAGGGCTACACTCGATCAACAACACTTATTGGTCGACAACACATTGGATTCAGACAGGGCATTTAGTACCCCCTGCCGGGTTCGCCCAAGCGAACCCACCGGCGGGGGGCCAATAAAGTGGGCGTGTGGCTATGGAGGATATGTTTAAATGGAGAAATTTCAGAAGAAATAACCTTCTTCTCTCAATTTGATGCGGGAAGAAAATAATGCATTTACGGGTTCAAACCGTATCGGAAGAGTTCTCAAATGGAAGTTCCGGTGGCGAAATTGTGGAAACCTTTAGAGCTTGATGCAGGAAGCATAGCTGAGGCATTTCGGATTGACGATTTGCTCGATTTTTCAAATGAGGAAATAGCAGGGCCGATTGGGGACGATAATCTGCAGCTTTCTTGCCTTTCTAGCGATTCATCCGTTACGGCAATAGAAATAGAAAAAGGAAGTTCTAATTCTGGTCTGCCCAAGGGGAGGGGCTTGGAGCAGGCCATAGCCAGGGATTTCTGTGTTCCGGTGAGTTGGGTCCCCTGCTTTTTGCTCTGGTAGAACAGAATTTTTTCAGTCCGGATTGATTCAAGCAAAAGTTTTTGCAATGTGGGTTGATTTTTGTCTATTTAATCCATTCCACTGCGAGGACGTAACTGCGGATTTGGAGTGGCTGTCTAATTTTGTGGAAGATTCCTTCTCGACGGACGATGGGCACAAGCCCATAAATCTAAGCTCGCTGCAGATTGATTTCTTAGACAAGCAAACGGAGTTAAGCACAAACAGGGAGCAGAATTTTCAAGTTCTAAGTCCGGTATCAGTGCTAGAAAGCTCTGCGACCTTCGGCGCCATAGCCAATTTTCCCTCTGTGCCAGGAAAAGCTCGGAGCAAAGGACCCAGAGGGGGCGCAAGGGTCTGGTCCTCTTCGGGCCTATTGGGCGCGCAAGCTTGCCAAGCTGCTGGCTATGGCGGTTCCGGCAGCACGGATTCAGGCTCTTCCGGGAGCATCACATACGATTATCCGCAAGGATTATCCACAGATAGCGAGATTTTGATGGCTGGGCGTGGGTTCGCCCAAGCGAACCCGGTAGGGTCGCTGGTCCCACACGCTTGACTCCGGCCGCACGCCCGATCCTGCCACCTGACACTTACCGCGGTTTGGGTTCGCCCAAGCGAACCCGGCAGCAATGCCACGCAGGCGATTGCGCTCGCGAACCGTCATGCCACGTCCTCTGCGGGTTCGCCTGGGCGAATCTGACGGGTTCGCCTGGGCGAATTTTTAGGGTTCGCCCAGGCGAACCCGCTTGGCATGTTGACTCAATTTCGGGAGCCAATAAAGTGGGCGCTATTAAGCATCGAGAGGCTCTCTGGGTTGAGAGATGCTGAGCAAGGGAGCAATCAATCGGAGTAACTCGCGAACAACTCCATGTTTTAATAGTTTTGGTTGGAATGCATTCCCCTGTGGTTAGTTGCAGAGGCCTCCATCTAGTTTGAGCCCCTCCGCTTTGCAATATTCGAGGAGGATGGTTCGAAGGAGAGTGGCTCAGACTGGCTAGAGGCACCTACGACTTGACACTGGAGAATGCACTAGACCTTGGGCAGGATAAGGGAGGATGTGAGATAAGCAGTTTGCATTGCTGCGTATGAGACTCGAGGGCTTTTTCGACTCGAGAGTCGAGAAAGCCCCCAAGCCATCCTTAGGGATGCAGTTCAAACGCATTCCTCTGTGGTTAGTCACAAATGCCTCCACCCAGTCTGAGCCCCTCCCCTTTGCAATATTCGAGGAAGATGGTTCGAAGGA